>CAMXCT020006621.1:282500-300000 GCA_947184155.2 Cladocopium goreaui | reverse complement strand
TTGACATTGGCATAGCATTTACATAACAAGTACATTACATGTACAATACATTTAGATCACGTGTACATTACATTTACATTACATTTACATCGCATTTGCATTACATTTACATTACATTTGCATTACATTTACATTACATTTACATCACATTTGCATTACATTTACACTACATTTACATTACAGTTACATTACATTTACATTGCATTTACATCGCATTTGCATTACATTTACATTACAGTTACATTACATGTACATTAAAATTACATTGCATTTACATTACATTTACATTACATTTACATTACATTTACATTACATTTACATTACATTTACATTACATTTACATTACATTTACATTACATTTACATTACATTTGCATTGCATTTACAGTACATTTACATTACATTTACACTACATTTACATTACAGCTACATTACATTTACATTACATTTAAATTACATTACATTTACATTTACATTGCATTTACATTACATTTGCATTGCATTTACATTACATTTACATTACATTTACACTACATTTACATTACAGTTACATTACATTTACATTACATTTACATCGCATTTGCATTACATTTACATTACAGTTACATTACATGTACATTAAAATTACATTACATTTACATTACATTTACATTACATTTACATTACATTTACATTACATTTGCATTGCATTTACAGTACATTTACATTACATTTACACTACATTTACATTACAGCTACATTACATTTACATTACATTTACATCGCATTTGCATTACATTTACATTACAGTTACATTACATGTACATTAAAATTACATTACATTTGCATTACATTTACATTTTATTTACATTGCATTTACATCGCGTTTACATCACATTTGCATCACATTTACATTACATGTACATAGCATCTGCATTACATGTACATTACGTTTACACTACATTCAAGTTCCATTTATATTACATTGACATTACATTAACATCTCATTTGCATTACATTCTGTTGGTTTACATTACATCACTTTCCAGCAGTACATAATGCCGCGTGACTTTACATCCATACATATATGCGCAAAACTTTGCGTATCTAGGTACCTACAGACAGACAAACCGGTTGACGGACAAATAGAAACATGCATGCAATATATATATATACAGATACATATATTATATACTTGCAAATCTCACAACACTGGAACATATTTTGAATTTGCAGAGAGGGATTCAGTTATGGTTGGTCTTCTTGTCACTGCAAATCGATCAGAGTCATGCTTTTGACTTCACAGACTTCACAGATTCTCGCTCCAGGCACACGCAGAAGCTTACTAGGTTCCTTCCATCGAATGTCCTGATCTCAGTTTGAAGTGTTTTGCTTATGTCCTATAGATTCGACTTTTCTCGGTCCCAGGCAAGACAGCTGAGAGAACGGTATGCGGCTGCAAGAGACTTCAAGAACAGGTCCCCGCGAGGTTGCTAGCCTTGAATTGATGAGGCAAAACATTCTCTACCCAGAGATGCTGAAAGCTGGTAACAGGCTGTAAATTCGATCAAATCCTGTCACCCAGGAGGTGAATGTGATGATTACCAAAATCCTACTGGATCTTCCTCGCTCTTGCGATCTAAATCAGGTGAGAAGTGCGCTGTATGGTGTCTGAGCTTGTCCGATGGTCCACGACCTCGGAGATAGCGTGTGACCTGCGGTGGACCAACTGGCCAGTGCTGGGGTGTCCTCTGAAGCGTCTTCCTTTCGGTGCTGTGAGGCTGTAGCCAGTCTGAGTTGGCGGCTGTCAGTTGACGGCTGTCTGTGAGTTGTGAATTCCTTGGCGGGACGCAAATCTGCGAGCTCTGCTTGTAGGGGCATTGTAGCGCAGATAGGCGTGGAGTAACGGCAAAGGCGCTGTGGTAAATCTGGGGCTTTTTCAAATCATTGGGGGATGGTCAGAGGTCATGTTTGATATTGGAACAAGCGGCTAGCAATGAACCACAGTCATTGATTGCAAGGAATTTCTATTGAAGGTAGAATGGCCATCCCCCATGTATCCAAGATGATTTTCCGCCGTGGCATGCAAAGCTAAGCAGAAGGAAAATTGGTTTCCGCAACACCCGCGCTTGTATTTTCGCATGTCTGGATTATCTTCCCGTGTTCCCCACTCAGTAAAGACAAGGATTCCAATAGCCAAGTATTTCTACCTACTTCGCACCAGCAAGGCTTTCCCTGATTGGTTCCGCAAATCTACTTGTCCGTTTCCGAACAAGAAGAGTCAAATTGGGAACAAGGGCTTCTCAACTATGGCCGAGACATGTCGAAGCCGTCCCTCATCAAGTCTGTACTTTTTGCTCTTTTGGAGAGTGCATCAGTTGTGTGGACCTTCCAAGAGACATTGCTGTGACCAAGGCCCGGACGACACTCTCAAAGTTGGAGGCTCACCAAGCGGCTCACAAAGCGTGATTTTACAAAGTGCTGTGGACAGATGCAGGCAGGCTATGACAGGCTTCCTATTTGCCTGTTTATTCTTTCAATCTATGTAAATCAATCTATATCATGATTCGGATATGGGCATGCAGCTCATCTGAAAACCCTTCTAGTCCGGAACCAAAGTGCATTTGGTAAATGTGCAAAGGCTTTATGACAGATACACTACTTTATGATAAGGAAGTAGATCTCATCAGATCTGAGAAGCTGCTGCACCTAATTGCTGTAGTAATTGTTTTGTGCCTGCGCCATCCCGGTGATTCTAGTTATACACCCTCCTCAGAGGCTTGGAGAATGCGACATGAAGAAATCAAGCAAGGTGGTGTCACAGCTTCAAGAACCACTCGCTGCCCGAGGGATAAATGAACATAGACTCTTACATGTACTGGTGGTGGTTGTGGTGGTTGTAGCAGCAGCTGTAGTGGCAGCAGTAGTAAGTAGTACTGCTGCTACTCCTACTCCTACTCCTACTCCTACTGCTACTGCAACTGCAACTGCAACTGTAACTGCTACTCCTGCTGCTATTGCTGCTGCTCCTACTCCTACTCCCACTCCCACTCCTACTCCTACTCCTCCTCCTCCTACTCCTACTCCTACTCCTACTACTACTACTACTCCTCCTCCTAGTAGTACTACTACTACTGCTGCTGCTGCTGCTACTACTGTTGCTAATGCTACTAATGCTACTAATGCTACTGCTAGTACTTCTGCTATCACTACCTACTATTACGACTACAACAATCACTACGACTCGTGCGTATAGCTTCTACGATTACCCTGTATTTTTAGGGTTGGTACGACTGCCACAACTACTACGACCAACTACTACGACTACTATGCCCCCGACCGCGACCACTATGGAAACAAACATGTCGCAGCTAAAGGGCATAGTATCAGTTTGGAGGAGGCCAGCTGAGCCGTACCCACCATATTTAAAAAAACACTTTACACAGTCAAAACAAACTAAAGGCCAGGGGGCTGGATTTGTGAGCTACCCCTCGGTTCTTCTGTGCGCTAAGAAACATCACCATAGTGATGCCAACAAGTTGACGCACATGGTGGACCATCTCTGTTTGGCAAAAACTCATGTTTACATCGAATTGCGTGAACTTGCCTGTCAAGCAACTACTTGCAAATTCTTGCCTTCCCATTTTTATCCAGAACTTCAGTAGTCCTGTTTGCGTACTTCCAATTGTGGGTGAAACTTGATATTGCGGGAAGAAAGGGACGGACCTCAAAAATCTTCGTGAGACAAACAAATCTTTGTAGACTATACATTTCCGTCCCTCTGTGCCTGACGACGCAAGGAGGAAATCTTAGCCAAACGTTCCAGAATCGTGGAGCTGAAGGCGGAACACTTAGACGAATTGGTTATACTTCCTTAGTTTTTGTCCCGAACATCCGGAACATTCTGTTTGAATTCCATTGCTGATGGTCTAGCTGCAGTCTAGCTTCTTTGTTTCAGTCGACGAAATGTCTCTAAAGGAGAGAGTGCAGACCAAGATGATGATGCAGGACACTTTTCAACTGGTCTTTGCCATCCACTTTGTGGATCGTACACATTTGGAGAGTTCATGGGCCTCGAAAAAAACACAAAGGTGGGATAGGTCACTGGTGATGTTATCCATTGTCTTACCTTATCTTCCACATTGCAGCAGCATGTTTGTAATTCCTGTCGGCGATGATGGGCACACTTTCTACTCCACATGACATAGCTGCCAAAGGTCTTCACATTGTCCACATACAGATGCTGAATGATACTGATACAGTATAAATTGGTCTGCATCGATTCAACTTTTTCGTTTCGTGTGCCTGATTTTTCTCAAACACCTGGCGGGACATGGAGGGTTTTCAAATTTGAAGCCACTTCAAATTCAGCGGACCACGTGCAGATGCTGGCCTGTGTATGGACTGGAAGTTGAGAGTCTGCATAGGAGATCGAGGATGATGTTGAAACAACATCTCCAACAAGTTCACATCCAAAGGTGCGTTTCCTTTGGTTCCTTTGGGCCGCACGGGTTCTAAAGTTGTTGGTGTTTGGCTGGGTCATTCGCTGAAGAAGCAGAGTCGGTAGAATGGAACAGACTCAGCTGCAATGCTGAGGAAATTGTTTGGTGCCTTCTTGGCCTTCTTGTCTTTGTCAGCAGCTGCAGCAACTTCAGCTCCTCAGAAATGAGCTCTCAAAAATGTGATTGGCAGGGTACCTGCGAAGGAGATGCACCAGAGGCAATCCTTTTCCTTTTCCTGTTCCCCAAATGCTTCCAAGCAGTGCTGGCACAGTTTTAGCGGTTTTAGTGTCCTGAACAAGCACAGACAGCTCTGGCGACACGAGCTTCCTCCATCCCAGCATTTGGTCACTGCATGGTGCGAACAGTGATCCCAACCTAAGCAGTGAAGTGGTAAAGTGTTTTTGAATCACCTCTGTTCTTGGAAAGGTCCACGAAGATGTCGCCTCGAGTTTGTTTGGGCCCTGAGCTTTCAGATTGCCCATGTGCTGTGAACGAGTCACAAGTCATAAGGCGAGTCATAAGGTTCACAACACGTTGCCACGAGAAGGCTGTAAAACCTAAGGTATGTATTTGAGTAACACAAGGCCTTTAACCTGTGCTGTAAACTCTTAGATGTTTGTTCCAAGAAGTTAAAAGGTTTGTTATAGCCACTCTCCTCACCTTTTCTCGTGTTCCTCATGTTCCGATCCTGTTCCGATCCTGTTCCGATCCTGTTCCAGCGTGTATGCTATCGGTTTCGCTGCCGAGGAGCTCCCCCACAAGTCGGACACCTGTGGAGACCCAAGAATGGGATTCATCAATGGTTGGTTAATCAAGGATCAATCAAGGATTATATAATTGAGTAATATCGAGTTGGAACATATTGAAACATGTTGAAACCATTTCAAACCGGAAAAAGAGACGCAACTCTTCACTGCAATAGGCAGGACTTTTTTTGAGGCTTGGGATTATATATTGAGAGGGGCTTGTTGCCAGCGCCAGAAATTGGACTTTCCTCATGTTCCTGTATCCTTTGGGAACCGGTCATAATCCAATATGACGTTTCAAAGGAGGAGGCCTGACGCATAGAAAACACATATTCAGCGGCAAATGCACTCCTCCAAACAATGGTAGTCATTAGGTTCAAACTGTGGCAAATTCCAAGAAAGGAGAAAGCAGGATATATCTCCACTTGAAGCATTATGTACAATGTATGTGACATAAAATGTAAAATTGCAGTGGATAAGTTCAGGTCATGTAGTTCTCACAAACATTAGTTATCCTTCTTTTGTGTGGCAAACATCATGAAAATTGGAAATATATTGTTTTTGAAGCCTGGGGATATACTACTGTAATGTTTCCATATGATTGTGGTACAGTACCATATTCTTTTGAAAGACATGAGTCATCTTTGAATGGACAACCTAAAATTCATCTACACGGCCTATTTCAGTTGGACAAGTAAGGAAGCTCCCTGGTGTTTTCAACAGGTTGGGGATATGTTCAATAGATTGGTTGCCCTTGATGCAGTGCCATCAGTATATACTCAAGCAAAAGTCCACCACACACAACCTGATGCTGATGCTAATATCGTGTTTGTAGCTAGGTGGTATCACACCAATGCCCTGCCATGGTGCAATCTGTCACAGTTGAAATTAGATTCTAGTTGATTGTGGAAGAACATGTCATGTTAAATGAACAAGAATGGTAGTTTGAGTTGCACAGCACAGCAATTGTCTAAAGAGGGATATGTAATCTATCCCATCTATTAAGTCTTGCACCTGCGCTACATTTCCAGCAAGTAATGCTCTGAAGATATGATATTCTTCAAAGAAGAGCAGTTTTGCTCACAAATATACAGCATCCCTTTCTTTCAAACAAATCCTTTTTCGCTTATAAGCTGATGGTTGCTACGAGCTAGCGCAGCGCATTTTAGGAAAAATACTCGCTTTGAAGGTTGAAATCTTTTTTGAAATTGACACTAGTTCTCTATAATACAATATGCATTGATTTTTTAAGTATAGCATTCCTGTCTCCCTTTTTAATGATGGAAGTATTTCCTCAAACCGATACATTTTCCTTTGAAAGAAGAATACTTGACTTAAAGCTGCAGTCATTTGTGTAAGCAACAGAACCAGTATTGTTGCAGAATATGAAGTGTATATTTGTGCAGACCATGAAATGTGTCTACTAAAGAAGTAACACTCCCTTCAAAGCCCAGGTTTTATCTATGTTTGAAGGTAACACCATTTCTTTAAAGGAGAATAATGTCACACTCCTTTCAAACAAACCCAGCTATCCTGTTTGGCAAGTAGCACCGTTTCTTCGAAAAGTCCTTGTCCTTTCCTTTGGAAATGCATCCCATTCATTTGAAGGAAAGGCTTCACTCACCAAAAAAAGAACATTGTCTCAGTTGTCCTTCATGTTTGAAAGTAGCACCACATTTTTTAAAAGAATCTGATACTCCTCTTAAAGAATCCCAATTGCATTATATTTGGAAAGGAACACCAGTGAATGGAAGGACATGTTTCACTCACAAATTTGCACATCCTCAAAGGCTTCATCCCTTAAATGGAAAATTCCACATCCCCAAAGAATACTGTGTAGGTTTATCATACAAGCAATTTTTTGAGTAATGGTTTGTAAAGGATACATTTGATAAATACATGATGCCTTAGAAGCAAGATGAATCAGATTTGGCTTGGATTATATAATCTGGATTAATCTGGATTAATCCTAAGGATCAAAACATCGAAAAAACCAAAAGCACCAAAAAACAAACAAAAAATAATGTTTTGGGGGCTACTTGGATCTAGCTATGTTCAGACTAGTCTGGAAAACAGTTTTTGTTTGTTTCTGTGTGGGGGTTCAACCAATTTAAGCTGTACTGTATTTCAAATAGAAAACACTTGCGCATGGACAACAAAAAGCCAATATTACTTCAGATCATGTAATATATTATTGATAAAAAACAAGTAATATATGCAAACAATTGGTAGTTTCGGCGCTGGCAATAAGCCTTTCTGTTTATATTTGGGCAGTGCCCCACAGATTGAAATGATAATTCCATGAGCGGAGCCCGCCCTCTCACGATTCACTTCTGCCAGCCGAGGCGAAACAGTCGGAAGGCCTTTCGCAGAGATCGGTCATCCAAACCATGTCAATGAAGCTTTGCTGGCAGTTTTCGCGATACTTTCTGATCTCGGATGAAACCTTCTATTTTTGGATTGTGAGGCGAAAGCCCTTCCCCTCGCAAAGAACGTGAACGCTTAGACCTCGAAGTTGTTGCGGCGACGAGCGATGAACCCACGTGGAAAACAAAGATGTTCAGAAGCTGAAGTGTTTCAGGATTGATGCGAACCTCAATCGATGTCAAATGATTGATTTCAATGTCAAGTCTAGTTGTTCAAACTTATTGGAGAGTCTGGCTCATAATTGCTGATTGTTGTCCCATGTTTGCATTCAACAAAAACGTGTTGCTCTTTGTGTGTTGGAAGGACGGCTTTTTGGAATGAGCTTTTTGCAAAAATGTGATTGCAGTGATTGACTCTTTGCCAGCTTTGGAACGCAGTGAGGCATGGAGTCGAGGCGACGGCTGCAACAGATGCACCAAAGCTTTTCCACGTTGGGGTGCCTAGGGGCCTAGGGGAGAGGACTGGAAAGAATCAGGGTTGGCGAGGGCTGGCGACAGCTGGTGTGGAGCTGACATTTTTCCCACCTGCAAAGCAGCAACATTCTGGATAGAGAGGCTGTACATGGAAAAGGTGGATTCCAATAGCTCCTTCAATTTTGAGGTGAGGAAGGAAAGGTTCACTTTGTTACGATGAATTTTTGAAGCAACCTCACTGCAAGTTTAGGCATTGCAAGTCACCGGCTTTCATTGTGGGGTCTGCTTGAAAAGTCTCACATGCTCTTGCCAGATGCAAAGTGGGCCCTGCAGCTTGCACGAGTGATGCCATCGAGCGATAAAACGTGCTCACCCATTTTGAAAGTTGGCGGAAGGATGTGCAAGGCAAAGAGCGAAGGCGTTGTACTGTCGCCGGTATTGAATTGCCTGCGGCAAGTCCGCCATAGCAGGTAAGACAGCTAGGTTTGAAAGCTGGGTCGCAATTGAAATTCCTGAGTCGGTTCTACTTCATACATCTGGTTCTAATTTTAGCGTAAGAGCTGGTTGATGTCTTGAAACTTGTTGGTGTAGAAACTTGTTGGTATGAAAATAGCTATAAGAGCAGGTGTGGTGTAAAAGCTTCTTGTGAAGATACTCGCAGGTGTAAAATTTCGCTTGGTGTCAGAGCTGGTGTGCGTACACACTCCTCGGCGTAAAACTTGGTTTGTTGGAATGTTAGTTGGTACAAACTGATCGGCGTGGGAAGACGTTGGGTTAAACAAAAAGCTGATGTAAAAACAGGTCGAGGTAGGCCATCATGGCCTTGAATATTGAAACCAGCAACGACACGGTGAAATACGTCGAACATCGTTGAACCATGGAGTATTAAAATGATTGGTCGGATTGATTAAAGCATGGCCAGAGAAGACACTAAGAAGAGGAAGAGAAGAGCAGAAGAGGAGAAGAAGAGAAGAAGAGAAAAAGAAGAGGACAAGAAGAGGAAAAGAAGAGGATAATAAGAGAAGAAGAGGAGAAGAAGAAGAGAAGAAGAGGACAAGAGGAAGCTGCAGACATCTTTAGTAACAGGTACTTACTGAGATAAAATTTTATTAGCAGCTACTCACCTTAGACCACAAGGGCAGGGGTGGACGTAATTTAGATTTAGATGAAGCAAAAACACGTAGCAAGAGAACAACAAAACAGGCGCAGCCAACGAACAAGAGGCAGGCCAACACCGTTCAATCAGACACGCTAGCAGGCCGGCGGATTACAAGTGAGCAAAGACAACAGCTCAAACAAGATGGCCAAAGACATACCCTGGTCTGACCCTGAAGCCAAGGCCAACTCAGTCCGCTGAGCCGAAGGCATCCAATCATAAATGGTTGCGAACGCCAGAGACCTCAGATGAAATACGATCAAAACCCAACGGGGTTGGAGCAGCCAATGATCCATGTCGTGTTTTGCCTCTGCCATCCGGTGCTTTTGAACCTAGTCTCTGTATTTTTGTAGCATCTGCCATGAGCTGTTGAAAATTGTGAGTATCCCAGAGAGCTGGTTGAGAATGTGGTGACGCCAGCACGAGCTTCAGGTTCCATGGGCATGAAGTTGCCACACAGAGTGTGGCAAAGGCAGGGGAACTTAGTTTCTGGGTATGTATAAACCTTGGAATTCTTGAGGTTGGAGCGGATTGTGGATTCGAATTCAATGGTGCTGAAGAGACATTGCAACTTGCAGAATAGGTGGTGGATATGAAGATACTGTTGAATAGGATCGGTTGACAGACAAGAACCGTTTGCTTAATGGTTTGCCCCGCATCACAAGGAAGCAAGCGCCCTCCTTACGTGTGCAGCCCCGAGTCTGAGGCCGCCACATACGCTACTTCTAGCGAGTCTGAATCAGAAGGTCACGGCGGTCACGGGCCTGAAAGCCCAAGAGGTGAACCTCGCGGTGCTTGAAGCTTCTTGGGCGAGAGGCCATATTCGCACCAGGGAAAATTTCTGGTGTAGACGGTCTCTTCTCCAGTCATTTGTTCAGCAATGCTTAGAATACTTGGACATTTGAGAAAACAGTTGCTTCAACGCAGCACTCTGAGTTGCAGACCAGGGTGACCCTCCTTACTACTTACTTAAGAGCTGCTGCGTTAGACGTCTTTCAACACAAAGCGATCCATGAACCACAGTCATCCTGTCCTTGCTGGTGGTTTGCTCTCTCCAGAGTGAGAGCTTTGTGCGAGGGCACGCCTGAAGGCAAATCGCAAACCCCGCAATGGATATACAGCTGTGCTAGGTGCAAAGAGGCGCAGTGGCCGTGCAATGCATGGCTCAACTTTTAGGGCTATTTGAGCAGCCTTTTCAGAGAGATGACAAACTACCCGCAGATTGAGAAGCCTTTTGAGCTTTTCGGCCTGGAGGTATTCTGAAGCACATCAAATAAAACCATGAGGAAAATCCACGAAAAGAGGGCTAAGAAGACCAGCTATCATATCATCAGAAATGCTGGATCTTGCAAGCGCCATGATGATCCATGATGTAGATTTTCCAGGAAGAGCAAGCACTTCAAACAAACGTTCCCAACATTTGTTGAACTTCAGGTCTATTAGAAATAGACAAGTCACCTCAAGGCAGGCCTCAAGCACATGGGGCATGAAGATCCTGAATTGGCCGCCTTGGTCCGTGACTTCATTGGAAGGCTATATCTAAAGGCCGTGGGCGGCCGTGGTGTGTTTTGTGGAATTAAGAGAACTAAAGCTCTTTGGCACACCTTGAGACCATACAGTGGTAGCATTGTAGCTCCGTGCCATTCTGGTTTGAAAGAAAGCTGCTCCCACTCCTTCGATCATTTTGACCAGGCAAAAGAGGGGTGAGGAAATTCAACATATTTATATTTATATATGTAATTACATAATATTACATCTGTATATATATATATATAATATATACATAATGCATTTATAAATATACACACATGCACAGTGATAGATATATATATATATATATATGTAGATTTAATACACACACACACATACCAGTAGATATATATAGATCTATTTACAGTCCAAAGAGTTTAAATGGTCCAAATTTGATTCTTGCTTTGCAGGCCAGCTCTGCTGCATTGCAGACGCCCTTGCTAGCGGAGCAGCTACCACTTGGGTTGTCGCTAGCAAAACCAAAGCGAACGTCACCAGCGCTGCGATGGCCTCTCGCCTGCATCTAGTGATGCCAAATCAATTGCCCTGTGGCAGTGCCTCCTTGATCTTTTTCTTGTTTAAATTGGCATTGAAAGTTCAAATCATGGCACTCCGTGAGACTTACTAAAGGCTTTTGCAAGGGGAACGAGCTGCCACTGCACATGAATCCTGCCCGGATGCCGCAGCTCAGCTGTACTTATCTCGACTTCGCAGTTGTCAGTACAAGCCATGGAACAAATTCTTTTTCCTGCTTTGGCGATGCAAGAGTTCAAGCAAAAAGCTGTGAGATGCTGTGAGACGCTGTGAGATGCTGTAGAGGCACCAGCGTTGGTTGGCCTTTGCGCCTTGCTCGTCTCGGAGACTGCCTTGGTTCACTACACGCCTCGACCCAAAGGCACAGCTTCACCTGTGCCTGAGCCAAGCGGAGCACAGGCTATTGATGAGAAGTGCCTTAGCAGCCTTCTTAGCAGTTGAAGTAACGGAAGTAAAGTAATGTAGACTTCAAAGATTTCGAGGGCACAATGGCACAACAATCTAACCTTTACAACTCAGGACTCTTGAACGGGAGAACATATGGAACACAGCATGCCGACAACCAAACTGCAAAGCAGGTTTAGCCTGCCGGTCAGATAATTTGTTGTCTGCAAGCGTAGCTGCGCAGCTAAGGTACTGGAAGCGGCGGTACAACTATTTCGCGCGCTTTGACGAAGGTGTACGAATGGACTTAGGAGAAGGGTTGTGCACTGTGTGGAAAGCTTGCAACTCTTGAGTTCAGCATAGACTTTATATATGTATATAATTATATAATGTATGTATGTAATGTAATGCAATGCAATGTAATGTAATGTGATTTAATTGTATGTATGTAATGTATGTATGCAATGTAATGTAATGTAGTGTAGTGTAGTGTAATGTAATGTAATGTTATGTTTTGTAATGTCATGTATGTATGTATGTATGTATGTCTGTAATGTCTGTAATGTATGCATGTCTGTAATGCATGTAATGTATGTAATGTCTGTAATGTCTGTAATGTCTGTAATGTATGTATTAATGTATGTATGTCATGTTATGTTATGTTATGTATGGAATGCAACGCAACGCAACGCAACGCAAAGCAACGCAACGCAACGCAACGCAATGTAATGTAATGTAATGTAATTGTCTGTATGCAATGTAATGTAATTTCATGTAATGTAATGTAATGTAATGTATTTTGTATGTAATGTATTGTATGTGATGTATTGTATGTCATTATGTATGTATGTAATGTAATGTAACGTAACGTAACGTAACGTAACGTAACGTAACGTATTGTATTGTATTGTATGTAATGTACTGTATGTAATGTACTGTATGTAATGTATTGTATGTAATATATTGTATGTAATGTATTGTATGTCATTGTGTATGTCATTGTGTATGTCATTGTGTATGTCATTGTGTATGTCATTGTGTATGCAATGTAATGTAATGTAATGTATGTAATGCAATGCAATGCAATGCAATGCAATGCAATGCAATGCAATGCAATGTAATGCATGTATGTATGTCTTTATTTATTGACTATATAGACAGAACACACACACACACACCAAATGTGTGTCTGCCTATCTATGCAATGTAAAGTAATGCAATACAAGTCGATGAGACCTAATACAAAGTCATACCATGAATGGTAGTGCAATGCAGTCTACAGTATGTATGTCAGCATGAAACGGTCCACGGATCTGTTCTAGGCTGGGACGAATCTTGACTCATAAAGTAGTGCAGTAGTGATTGGTGCTGGTGCTCAATTGTCCTTTTGTCTTCGGTATATTTCTATTTTCTTGACTAGGCTTTCCGTTCTCATCTTTTAGCAATCATTCAAAATCCAAACAGTGATAGGTTGTCAATGGATTTAGCTCATTTTGTCATGGGTTACGATTCAAGTTGAATGGAACTTTTGTTATAGAAGCATTGCACTTGCACTTGGGTTTGATTGTCCTGGGGCGATGCTGACGCAGCTGTATGATGCTTTATGGAGGGTTTCCAGGCTGCACTGGTTTTGTAAAAACTCTGGGGAAATTCCCTTCCAGAAGGTTCTCCATTCATGCGCTCATTTTGGTCTTCATGTAATATCATTCAGCAGAGGCTACAGTGATGAATGTGCATCCATCCATCCATCCATCCGTCCGTCCGTCCGTCCGTCCATCCGTCCATCCGTCCATCCGTCCATCCGTCCATCCGTCCATCCGTCCATCCGTCCATCCGTCCATCCGTCCATCTGTCCATCCGTCCATCCGTCCATCCGTCCATCCATTGATGTTTGAATTACTTGCTCACGAACATACGGAATTGCATTAATGCATATGTAAAGGCATTCAAATGTATTGTACCAAATGACCAGCATATTCGCTTGCCGACACAAACACAGGGGGACCGGCTGTGATATCCATACGTATGATGTAACGTCTCTGCATATCAACTGCTCCTACAGTAGAACGCAGACACTTGCATACTATGCATACTTGCTCATCCATCCGTCTAACCATTAGTGAATGTTTGCATGCACAAATGAGTGCTTTTCCACAGGGCATGGTACTCGCTTGTGCACCTGAGAATCGTCTCGCTTGTGCACCTGAGAATCCTCTCGCTTGTGCACCTGAGAATCTTCCACTTCTACCTCTACTTGCACCTCTCATTCTACTTCCATTTCTACTTTCAGCTCTATTCCTACTTGTCCTTCTACTTATTTTTCCCATCTATTTCTACTTCTCCTTCTACTTCCACTTCTACTTCTACGTCCACTTCTACATCTACTTTTACCTTAATTTCTACTTCCACTTCTACTTTCAGCTCTACTTCTACCTCTACATCTATTTCTACTTCTCCTTCTACTTCTACATCATATAATCCCTAAAGGTGTCGTGTCTCTTCTTACATCAAGTGCAACAAGATCTAAACCCTAAAGGTGTCGTGGCTCTTCTTACATCAAGTTTCCAAAGATATAAACCCTAAAGGTGTCGTGGCTCTCCTGACATTAAGTGCCAACAGATATAAACCCTAAAGGTGTCGTGGCTCTTCTTACATCAAGTGCAACAAGATATAAACCCTAAAGGTGTCGTGGCTCTTCTTACATCAAGTGCAACAAGATATAAACCCTAAAGGTGTCGTGGCTCTTCTTACATCAAGTGCAACAAGATATAAACCCTAAAGGTGTCGTGGCTCTTCTTACATCAAGTGCAACAAGGTATAAACCCTAAAGGTGTCGTGGCTCTTCTTACATCAAGTGCAACAAGATATAAACCCTAAAGGTGTCGTGGCTCTCCTTACATAAGTGCAACAAGATATAAACCCTAAAGGTGTCGTGGCTCTTCTTACATCAAGTGCAACAAGATATAAACCCTAAAGGTGTCGTGGCTCTCCTTACATCAAGTGCAACAAGATATAAACCCTAAAGGTGTCGTGGCTCTTCTTACATCAAGTGCAACAAGATATAAACCCTAAAGGTGTCGTGGCTCTTCTTACATCAAGTGCAACAAGATATAAACCCTAAAGGTGTCGTGGCTCTTCTTACATCAAGTGCAACAAGATATAAACCCTAAAGGTGTCGTGGCTCTTCTTACATCAAGTTCAACAACATATAAACCCTAAAGGTGTCGTGGCTCTTCTTACATCAAGTGCAACAAGATATAATCCCTAAAGGTGTCGTGGCTCTTCTTACAGCAAGTGCAACAAGATATAAACCCTAAAGGTGTCGTGGCTCTCCTTACATTAAGTGCAACAAGATATAAACCCTAAAGGTGTCGTGGCTCTTCTTACATCAAGTGCAACAAGATATAAACCCTAAAGGTGTCGTGGCTCTTCTTACATCAAGTGCAACAAGATATAAACCCTAAAGGTGTCGTGGCTCTTCTTACATCAAGTGCAACAAGATATAAACCCTAAAGGTGTCGTGGCTCTTCTTACATCAAGTGCAACCAGATATAAACCTAAAGGTGTCGTGGCTCTTCTTACATCAAGTGCAACAAGATATCGTGGCTCTTCTTACATCAAGTGCAACAAGATATAAACCCTAAAGGTGTCGTGGCTCTCCTTACATTAAGTGCAACAAGATATAAACCCTAAAGGTGTCGTGGCTCTTCTTACATCAAGTTCAACAACAAGATATAAACCCTAAAGGTGTCGTGGCTCTTCTTACATCAAGTGCAACAAGATATAAACCCTAAAGGTGTCGTGGCTCTTCTTACATCAAGTGCAACAAGATATAAACCCTAAAGGTGTCGTGGCTCTTCTTACATCAAGTGCAACAAGATATAAACCCTAAAGGTGTCGTGGCTCTCTTACATTAAGTGCAACAAGATATAAACCCTAAAGGTGTCGTGGCTCTTCTTACATCAAGTGCAACAAGATATAAACCCTAAAGGTGTCGTGGCTCTTTGTTTGCAATGCGTGATAGCGTAATTTCCTGGTAATTTACGTATAAAATGCAACAAGATATAAACCCTAAAGGTGTCATGTCTCTTTGTTTGCAATGCGTGATAGCGTAATTTCCTCGTAATTTACGTATAAAATGCAACAAGATATAAACCCTAAAGGTGTCGTGTCTCTTTGTTTGCAATGCGTGATAGCGTAATTTCCTGGTAATTTACGTATAAAATCCAACAAGTTAAAATCCCGAAAGGTTTCGTGGCGCCATGTATGCAATGCGTGATAGCGTAATTTCCTGGTGATTTACGTATAAAATGGAGACCCAGGTGCGTAAGTAAGTGATTTTTTAGGTGCGTAAGTGAGTGCATTTCCCAGGTGCCTAAGTGAGTGATTTTCTAGGTGCGCAAGTGAGTGTAGTGCCCTTTTCCACGTTTTTGCAAAGCACATCAGGGCAAAAAGGAATACACCAGGTGTCTTTCAGCATTTATAATTGTTGACCTTTCTTTGCGGTCTACCTGCAGATGGGCATCGTATTTGTTGCATACCATTCCATTCCATTGCGTTCCTTTCCTTTCCTTGCATTCCATTCCATTCCATTTCATTTCATTCCATTCCATTCCATTCCATTCCATTCCATCGCCTTCGCATTGCCTGTACTACATTTCACAGCTTCTGTCTGTTTCATTGCTTTATCTTTATGCTGACATTGGAGCTGGATTATTTCGCATGCTGGGATTTCCTTTGTGGAGAGAGAACCTGAGATTACTCACCTGCTTGTTGTTTGTCCATCAGCCCTTAGCAGCCTTAGCTTCGAATCCATTCATGTATCCATGTACAGTACATTAACAAAAAAATTACTATAATATATATATATACATATTATTACGCATCCCCGCGGATCTTTCACTTATAAGAAAATGGGACTTTCGTCAGAACGACATGATGATTTTGGTTGTGCAAAATGCATAATAGATTTCTTTCTTGGGGGTCGTGAACCCTTAGAGCCTTAGAGCATTTTGGTTTCCAAAACGCAGCGAGGCCAATGCACTTTTCCTGCGCATCGTCTCACAATAGACTTTTTTCGCTGCCGGCCACCGGCCACCGGCCACCGGCCACCGGCCACCGGCCACCGGCCACCCACCGACCGGCCAAAATTAGTCAATACCCCATCGTCTCAAGCCATGATCTTTCTCAAGGCACTGCAGGAGATGTGGCGGTTATGTGAAGTCAGTAGTGCATGTATGATCATGTACATGAACGTTACTGCCCCCCCACCCTACCCCATTTTTGTGGGACTGCAGGAAAGTCGTCTGCATATACATCCATAACTGTATTTGTCCATACCTGTGCACACAGTAAAGGCGTGGCATGTATATGCATATATGTATATATACTGATAAATGAGAGGTTTGAAGCTGGGACCTGGAAGTAATTGGGCCATATATGGGATGTCACTTGTTGAGGAGCTTGGTTCGAGGTGACCCCTGAGAGCGTTGCGCGACACATTGCAGACCGCCTTCAATATGACAGGGTCGTTGATGGAACTTGTGGTGTCGGTGGCAATGCAATTCAGTGACTTGGACTTGACAATAGCGGAACAGCTGATATTTTGTCTCTGCAGTAGTAGTAGTAGTAGTAGCAGTAGAAGTAGTAGTAGTAGAAGTAGTAGTAGTAGTAGCAGCAGCAGCAGTAGCAGTAGTGCCGTAGCGCAGCAGCAGCAGCAGGAGCAGCGGCAGCGGCAGCAGCAGCAGCAGCAACAGCAGTAGCAGCAGCAGGAGGAGGAGCAGTAGCAGTAGCAGTAGCAGTAGCAGTAGCAGTAGCAGTAGTGCAGTAG
>CAMXCT020006621.1:260000-275000 GCA_947184155.2 Cladocopium goreaui | reverse complement strand
GATGCGCTCGAGCAAGGCCAGATCATACGGATGCATGTATACAATAGCTGGAATAGCTCTAACAGTGCCATACGGCTGGGAGGCTGAGGACTTTGCCCAGTCGCGTTGCTTTTGCAACTTTGTGACGCCAATCTGCCAATAGAAAGCTGCTTGAGGCATTCCCAAGAAAATCGCCCAGAAGACAGTTGGGCAAGTGCCTCAGTTAGATTTTGCAAACATCGTCAAGCTCCGTCAAACTCAAAGGTATTGAAGAGGGTACTCTCTCCCCCTCACTATCTCTAGTGTAGCTAAAAATGCTAAAGTGTAAGGATCAAGACTTTGGCTGAATCAAAAAAATCTTCTCATGGTTCATGAAGCACATGCACAAACGATAAAGTAGGACTTGGCAGCCCTTCTCATGGATACACTTTGAAGTGACTAGCTTGCCTGACCAAATTCTTTGCTGGTTTCATCTAACGAATGATAGGCATGTTTGTGGTGAGTGAGCATTGATTTTGAGGAACCTGGCCGAGGTCCATGAATGAGATTCGCAAAAGTTATGATTCTTTCCCCGAGCATCAGCTTGAGCGTGTTTTGGTTCCAACATTTTTTTAAGGGCTGCTGCGCAGGCACCCTTGTGGTGCTATCGAAGGTCACGCAATGGTTTTGTACATGGTCAGCTGGACATTCTATGTTTCATTGGCGCTCTTTCTATTGGCCTATTTATTTTTCCGATCAATGTATTTTGTTTATCAATGGCTGTGTCACAACGAGGAGTTTGCGTGCTTCTCATAAAAGCCGCTTTCTTCTTGTTTTGAATGAACAGCATAATATAGCTTGTGGAAGAAAGGGAGGAAACCCACTTGTGCTTTCATTCCAGAAATGTTTCATACACTGGTGCGAAACACATCGCTCTGAACATGTATAACGAAAAAACATATGTAAAGCCAGCGACACACAGTATTGCGCAAGTCGATCTTTTGTTTTGTACGATAGGTATAGAACGTGGGTGACAAACCCTAGAACACAAACAGAGTGCAGTCAAAAAAATGCAAATGGCTTTTATTTTGTCATCATCCGAGACATGAAAATCAATTACAGGTTTTTGTTCAGCAAGAATAGCAAACCGGTTGCCGCAAAGAATTATGTGAGTCTGTTTGGATGGGGCTGAACAGTTTGCTTTTCTTCTGGGCTGCTTCAAACAACGCATTATCATCCTTTGATGTTTCAAATCTTTGTGGCTCAGGCCTAAAACCCGGCCTCATCAAAGTCGGCCTCAAGTTGCGTCAGGCTGGGCGAATGCGTTCCCAGTGTTGGGCAAGAAATGCAACTGGCAATGAAACTTCAAAAGCTCCGACGATTTGGCCAGGTCCAATTCCAGACTTGCTGAGCTCGAACATGTCAGGAGTGTTGCTGCGGGCAGTCTACTGCTGGAGGGCTCAGAACTTGGTGGTACTAGTAGGCTTTTACCAAACGACCTAGGAAGATCACAAAAGATCCAAGAGGCCCAAATTGTCAACACGAGGGTTGAACCTTGTCTGTTTATCTCTATGTCTATTTCATACTTAACCTTAACGTTCGATCAAACTTCGGAGCGACAGCTGACAATGTGTGGCTCCTTTTGTTGAATTTGGCAAACACAATGTCAACTGCGGAACATGATCGGCAATATGCAAGGGAAAACATGTGGCACGTAAAAAGCATTCTGCTGGTGGGAAGATATTTCACGAAAGGTAGCTCCAGTGGGGCTACCTTGAGTTTTGCTTTACGAAGTAAAGGGGAGGGCGGCCAGCCCCGTTACCTGATTATTCAGGAGAGTCATTTGTACCCCGCCCACCCCCCCTCTGCCCCCTCCACGAACCCTAGCCCTAAGAGCAGACCCAAAACACTGTAATTTACAGTGTTTTTGTGCCGGCATGGAAAAAGGACTTCTTGCAACATGCAGAAAACTGTGCTATTACCAGTGTTTTTGCTAGGCGCTGGCCAAAAAACATTGTACATACCGTGATTTTTGTTACCAGAGGCAAAAAGCATCGTAAGTGCCGTGGTTTTGGGCTTCCTAGGCGCAAACAACATCAGTTTTTACGGCGTTTTTTGCTGCGAGAGCTGGAAGAAAAACGTGAAAACACCACCTCTTTGATGATTTCCGGCCACTACGGGACTGAGAAAAAAGCTGGACGGGTAACAGCAGCAACAACAACAAGAAGAACAAGAAGAACAAGAAGAACAAGACGGAACAAGAAGAACAATAAGAACAAGAAGAACCAGAAGAACCAGAAGAACCAGAGCAACAACAACAGCAACAACAACAGTAACAGCAACAGTAACAGCAACAGCAACAGCAACAGCAACAACACCAGCAGCAACAACAAAAACAACAACACCAACAACACCAACAACACCAACAACACCAACAACACCAACGACACCAACGACACCAACGACACCAACGACACCAACGACACCAACGACACCAACGACACCAACGACACCAACGACACCAACGACACCAACGACACCAACGACACCAACGACACCAGCGACACCAACGACACCAGCGACACCAGCGACACCAACGACACCAACGACACCAACGACACCAACGACACCAACGACACCAACGACACCAACGACACCAACGACACCAACGACACCAACGACACCAACGACACCAACGACACCAACGACACCAACGACACCAACGACACCAACGACACCAACGACACCAACACACCAACACACCAACACACCAACACACCAACACACCAACACACAACCACACACCACCACCACCAACAACAAGAACAAGACACCAAGAACAAGAACAACAACAACAACAAACAACAACAACAAAAAAACAAACACAAACAACAACCAACAACCAACAACAACAACAACAAACAACAAACAACAAACAACAAACAACAAACAACAAACAACAAACAACAAACAACAAACAACAAACAACAAACAACAAACAACAAACAACAACAAACAACAACCAACAACAACCAACAACAACCAACAACAACAACAACAACAACAACCACAACGACAACGACAACGACAACGACAACAACAAAAACATCAAACTTTATGATCAAAATGTTGCCCGCCGGACCTCAACCACAAAGAATCTCTGAAGATATACAAGGTAGAATGCCAGAAAGAATTGCAGAACATATATGCGATAAATTGCGAATGCCAGATAGCATGTCAGAAAATATGTCGAAACAGTGCCACTTGGTGGGGATCACTCGAAGAAGGTAATTTGTTCCAAAGGCTTTCAAAAATTGACTTAAGACAACCAACATGATGCCTTGTGGGGCCCTGCGCGCATCATCGCCATCATCAACAACGGTAACGACATCGAACATTTGATCTTGGATTCTTTGTTTCATTTTTTTTGCGCTTTGGCTGTGGTGACGCATTTTGCACCGATACCTTTCTACAAACAGACGACGTTACGCACAGAAACCTTTACACAGAGCAGCTTTTACGCGCAGATATTCTTACACAGAGAGGTTTGTTCACAGAAAAAATGTTGTACACGGACGCCTTTACGCACAGAGGTTTTAGGCAAAGAAGGAAGTATTTACACACAAAACCTTTTCCACAGAGAAGCCTTTGCACAGAACAGTTTTTCCTCACGTCACTGTGCGGGGTTCTAACTTTTTGTTCCACATCCGCCGCCGTCGGCCTCCGTCCCCCTCCCGCCGTCCCACCGTCCTGTCTGTATCAACTTGTCTCTATCAACTTGTCTCTGTCAACTTGTCTCTATCAACTTGTCTCTATCAACTGGTCTCTATCAACTCGTCTCTATCAACTTGTCTCTATCAACTTGTCTCTATCAACTAGTCTCTATCAACTACTCTCTATCCACTTGTCTCTATCAACTGCTGGTGCGTTGCCGGGATTGGCGCCGGGGACGCTGCTGGACGCCGCGGTGGTTTGGCGTGGCAGGCGCGGCGCTCGTTGCCGCGATTTGCGCTGGGGACGCCGCTGGATGCCGCGGTGGTCTGGCATGGCAGGCGCGGCCCTGGGGGACTCTGAAGGCGGTGCGTTGCCACAATTCGCGCCGGGGACCCCGCTGGACGCCGCGGTGGTTTGGCGTGGCAGGCGCAACACTGGGGGACTCTAAAGGTGGTGCGTTGCCGCGATTGGCAACAGGGACGGCGGTGGACGGCGGTGGACGCGGCGGTGGTTTGGCGTCAGACACGGTGCAGACTGGTTCAGGCACGGTTCAGACTGGTTCAGACACGGTTCAGACACGGTTCAGACACGGTTCAGACACGCTTCAGACTGGTTCAGGCACGGTTCAGACACGGCTTAGACTGGTTCATTCACGGTTCAGACTGGTTCAGGCACGGTTCAGACACGGCTTAGACTGGTTCATTCACGGTTCAGACTGGTTCAGACACGGTTCAGGCTGGTTCAGACACCCTTTAGATTGGTTCAAAGACGGTTCACACAGTGCAAACACAGGTCCAGGCACGGTTCAGACTGGTTCAGACTGGTTCAGACACGGTTCAGACACGGTTCAGACACGGTTCAGACACGGTGCAGACTGGCTCACAGAGGCGGGTCACGGTTTAGACACGGTTCAAACTGGTTCAGGCGTGGTTCGAACTGTTTCAGACCGGTTCAGACACGGTTCAGACACGGCTCAGACATGGTTCAGCCACAGTTCAGACTGGTCCAAACTGGTTCAGACACGGCCTCAGATCCAGACACTGTTTAGTCTGGTTCAGACACGGTTCAGACATGCTTCAGACACGCTTCAGTTCGGACTTTGAACCGTGTCTGAGCCAGTCTGAACCGTGTCTGAACCAGTTTGAACTGTGTCTGAACCAGTCTGGAGCGTGTCTGAAGCATGTCTGAACCAATCTAAACCTTGTCTGAACAAGCTTGAATCAGTCTGAACCGTGCCTGAACCAGCCTGAGCCGTGTCTGAACCAGTCTGAACCAGTCTGAAGCGTGTCTGTCCGAACCAGCTTGAACCATGTCTGAACGATTCGCGCCTGAACCAGTCTGAACCGCGTCTGTGTGAAAAAGGGCCTGTGTGTTTAAAAGGCTTCTGCGTAAAGGCTGCACTGTGTAAAAGCTTCCTTGTGCAAGGGCTTCCCTGTGTAAAAGCTTCCCTGTGTAAAAGCGTCTGTCTGTAAAAGGCTTCTGTGTGCAAAGGCTTTTCTGTGTAAATACTTCCGTGTGTAAAAGCTGCCTTGTGCAAGGGCTTCCCTGTGTAAAAGCTCCCCTGCGTAAAAGCTTCTGTGTGTAAAAGCTGCTCTGTGTGTAAAAGCGTCTGTGTGTAAAGGCTGCCTTGAACAAAGGCTTCCCTGCGTAAAAGCTTCTGTATGTAAAGGCGTCCCGCGTCTCTGTGTAAAGGCTTCTCTTGCATGTGTAAAAGCTTCTGTGTGTAAAGGGGCTTTTGTGAAAGGTGCTCTGTGCACGGGCTTCCGTGCCTAAAAGCTTCTGTGTATAAAAGCTGCTCTGTGTAGAGGCTTCTCTGTGTAAAAACTTCTGTCTGTCTGTTTGGCTGCCTTTCTATCTTTCTATCTGTCTATCTATCTATCTACCTATCTATCTACCTATCTATCTACCTATCTATCTACCTACCTATCTATGTATCTATCTATCTGTCTATCTATCTATCTATCTACCTATCTATCTATCTACCTATCTATCTATCTGTCTATCTATCTGTCTATCTATCTATCTATCTATCCTGTCTTATCTTATCTTATCGATTCTTATCCAATCTTATCTTATCTTATCTATCCTGCCTATCCTATCCTATCCTATCCTTTCCTATCCTATCTATCTATCCTATCTGATCTTATCTTTTCTTATCTTCTCTATCCTTTCTATTCTATCCTACCTCTCTATCTATCGTACCTATCTCATCTATCTATCTCATCTATCTATCCATCTATCTAGCTAGCTATCCATCCAACCACCTAATCTATCTATCTATCTATCTGTCTATCGATCGATCGATCTATCTATCTATCTACCTATCTATCTATCTATCTATCTATCTAATTATCTGACTATCTATCTACCTATCTATCTATCTACCTATCTACCCGGCTATCTATTTATCTATCTTATCTATCTTATCTATCTTATCTCTCTTATCTATCTCATCTATCTATCTATTGATCGATCTATCTGTCGATCTATCTAGCTATCTAGCTATCTATCTAATCTAATCTAATCTAGTCTAACCTAACCTAACCTAATCTAATCCAATTTACCTATCTAATCTATCTATCTATCTATCTATCTTTCTTTCTTTCTTTCTTTCTTATCTTTTTTCTTATCTTTCTATCTTATCTTTCTATTTTCTCTTGCTATCTTATTTTTCTATCTTATCTTTCTATCTTATCTTTCTATCTTATCTTTCTATCTCATCTTTCTATCTTATCTTTCTATCTTATCTTTCTATCTTATCTGATCTTATCTGATCTTATCTTTCTTTCTTATCTTTCTCATCTTTCTCATCTTTCTTATCTTTCTCATCTTTCTTATCTTTCTTATCTTTCCTATCTATCTTATCTAACTTATCTATCTTATCTATCTTAACTTTCTATCTGTCCGTCTATCTATCTATCTTTCTATCTATCTGTCTGTCTATCTATCCACCTATCTATCTATCTATCTATCTATCTATCTATCTTTCTAATCTAATCTAATGTAATCAAATGTAATCTAATGTAATCTAATCTAATCATCTATCGATCGATCTATCTATCGATCTATCGATCGATCGATCTATCTATCGATCGATCGATCTATCTATCGATCTATCGATCGATCTATCGATCTGTATGTCTATCTATCTATCTATCTATCAATCTATCAATCAATCAATCAATCTATGTATCTATCAATCTATCTATCAATCTATCTATCAATCTATCTATCAATCTATCTATCAATCTATCTATCTATCAATCTATCTATCTATCTACCTATCTATCTATCTATCTATCTATCTATCTATCTATCTATCTATCTATCTATCTTCCATCCATCGATCCATCCATCCATCCATCCATCCACCTGGCTCTTTCCCATCCAATCATCATCTGCTCCCACCGTCCCAAGTCATCACCTTCGCCTCATAACAATCGGAAGGCTTAACATGTGGGGTTATCTGGTCCTTTAATTACACATGATTTTCGACACAAAAAACATTTGACACAGAGAAATTTGTACACACAGACTGCACACAGAAGTTTTTACAGACCGATTTTTTTGCATGCAGAACTTTACCCAGAGCAGTTTTTACACAGCAGACACTTTCTCGCACAGAAGCCTTTACGCAGAAAAAACATATGCACAGCAGTTTTTACACACAGACGGTCTTTACACAAAAAATTATCCGCACAGAAGTCTTACGCACAGAAGGTTTTACGCACAACATTTTTTACATACACACAGTGCAGATGTTTTTACACAGACACAAATTGCACACAGAAACTTGTGCACACAGCACGCGTTTAACACAGCCAACTTTTCGCACAGAGAGGCTTTGCTTTCCCTTCTTGATCACCTACCTTTCGTGTTCCCCCTCTCAAATTTCTTCAACGCTGCACAGTACTAGTTGCTTAAACCAAGCCACGTTATGTGAAGTTGCGTCAAAGTCTCAACCCCAGGTCGGAGTTACCTTGGAAGATTTGTGGTCCGCCTTGTGCCTTGGCTGTTTGAAGCAGAGAAAGCAGAGAAAACACACAAACACACCCAGACATGAAATGACATGAAATCATGAAACTCAGAAATGAATCTGAAGTTTGGAGGTTTCCCAGCGTTTAGATTCAAAAACGTGATACCAAGGCGATGCAGATGCAAGAACTTGAGGCAGGTGAGAAACGTGAAGGTGGTGCGAACTCTGAAGGCCTCCCAGCGAGCTGTCCCTTCACCATATCTCACAGCCTCACAGCTGTCTCCAATGCTTGACTTACATACTGGTGAGACTATGTGAGACTCAACACATCAACATGTGGTCACAGCACAAATTTTTCAGGCCGAAGCTTCGTAAACAAAGGGCGTGGGAGAGCAGCTCAGAGAGGCACTGCTGGAGACCAAAACCCATTGCCACAACTGATATCACAACATGAGTGACTGTGAGTCACACTGACATCACGTGAGTGAAAATTTGAAACATGACTGACATGACGTTCTGCGCAAAGCAGCACAGGTCAGCCCAGACAAGCACGGCTCAAGTGGTGCACTCAGAAACCTTGACACTTGTAAGTTACTTGATGCTACATTTAAGCAGATACTTTGACACTGTAGATGCAAAAGGCATATCCATGTGCTATTCCTGGTGTAACACAAGTTCGGAACTCTTTGATAGTTGAGGCCGCCATCCAGTGACAGCCAAAAGGCATCCCCATCAAGCTGTGGCCAAGCATGGCACCTGGCATCCCAAACTTTCATTTTGGTAGACTTGGTAGCCTGCCAAAAAGGCTGTTCTGATGAATTCTGATGAATTCTGGATAGCATGTTTACAGGATTTTACAAGTCCAGACAAGTTTTCACTGACTTCTTGTTTACATCACCGACCAAAGAAACTGAGGAAGTGCAAAGGGCTACTGCACAGAGCCTTTGCCAGGCACACCAGCTCTGGAAGCTGTTCGATTTGCAAGATGAACTTAACAAGTCTTACTGAGTCTTTCTCTATTATACTTTTGAAAAAGGCATAGCGGCATAACCATTTTAAAGAACATGCATATGTTTTGTCCGTGTTAGAACAAAGTTTTGTTGCAGGCTTTTGGCAGCGCAGCTGCAGGTAGTCTTCCTGCCTTGCTTCCAGTCGCGTCTCCATAGCAGAGCCTCCACGTACTGAAGAAATCAACTTCCCTTCGCTGCAACATGAGAAAGATGCGAAGAACCAAATAGGATCAGTTTTTTTTTTGCCAGGCGAGCTTGACTCTGCCCAGCAGCTGCTGGCTGAGGCAGTAGGAGCATGACTGCGAATGTTTTCTATATATCAGATATCATATGTATTTCATTCACATATTGCAAATATAATATATATATATATATTATATACATATGATCCCATACGTAGATGCATAATGATGCATATATATAGAAATATTTACATGTATGAGTATATATGTATATATAATATATAGTTTTTGATCGAGTCGAATTGGTTGCCACTACGCTGACTCTTCAATTCCATGGATCAGCAGAGGATGAGTTGTTGGGCCTGTAGAGTCAAGTAGAGCCCCCATAAAGCTGCTGCGCAATTCCCGTAGAGTGGCAGTGGGCTGTCCGAAGACCATGTATAGAATGGCCAGATACGGCCAGTATAAGTAGAGCTAGGCAGAGACCCGTAGATCCACTAGAGAGTTGCCGTATTGTTTGCACACTACGGAAAAAGAGTACGCCTGGCAGTAGTCCTGCAGAGTGCTGGCTGCACCTTACTGTACATGGCAGCATAGAATGCTAGTGGCAGACTCTTCATTGACTTTAAAAACTTTCCCTCCAACTCTGACCTCTGAAAAATGGCCGCGAGAAGTGCAGTCGCCAAGATACGCTGAGGCCTCATCCGGCATAGAGTCTACAGTCTAAACGTCTAAACTGAACAGCCCGAGAGCTCCGTAAAATTCCCCCCAGACTGGCAAGAAGTTAGCCGACTCTGCGTGGAGTGGCCGTATACTCTCCGCACAGTCTCCATAGAATGGCTTTAAAGTGTCCCAGTTAAGTCTCCATAGAGCCTCCGCAGAGCTGCTTAAAAGTGCAAGATTTCAAATTGCTGCGTTTGGTGCTGAGATAGGTGCTTCTGCCTGTCATCAGCAAATCGTATTAAAATGTTCAAAATTGATCAAAAAGCTTGCAGGTCTGCTTCTTGGGGTGAGGGACTGATCCTGACGTGCCATAAATAAATGCAAATCATGACTTGCCATCGATTTCAGACGTTGAGTATCTCGTTTTCGTTTTATAGATTGAGGGTAAAGTTTCGGAAATTATACAAGTTTTAGGCGTGGTTGTGGCACACAAGATGTCGATTGGAAAAGAGGATCTCATGCGGAATGGATGAAACGACTTCGATCCTTTCCGGCCTTTCATCTCAGAAAGCTTTGCAGAGGTGCCGCTGATCGACGCGCTCAAGATGGCCAAAGATGCTCAGGCAAGGCGATTTTGGTTCAAAGCGTAGCAGTGGAGCATTCTCTCGTTTTTGGCTTTTGGTTTGACTTACAGGCCTCTGGGGAGGATTTTGGAAAGTGGAAGTCTCAGCTCAGCAAATGTAACTCTTGCGTGACCAAATACACCCCAACGAATCCGTTCTTTGCCAGAGCAAGCAAGGTCTATTCTCAGACTTGGTCGAGAAAGTCACTCGGAGGCTGATGCATTAGGACCTACTTCTGTACTGAACTGTCATACCGAGCATGCTCTACTTGGAGGAGTGCATGTACAGATGATGATACATGAAATCATACAATGCGGGTCACTTTCAGTATGTTTAAGGCTGAGAAACCATGGCATTGCTTGAAATTGTTGATAGCAACTCGCAATCGGGAAATGACGAATCTTCCAAGTGCTTGCCGGCAACTCCTGTCTTTCCCGGAGGCCTACCAGAGTGTGCTCACCAAGCGCAAAGCAGAGCTTATGGTCAAGACAGCCTTGACTTGAAAAATCTGCGCGACCATGTGCACACACACACATACACTTTGTACACATTTGTGCCTGTTCGTCCTTCCTCAAAGGCCCCAAGTCTTCCTCAATTCCAGCACAGATCATTTTCACTACGCAAGGAAGACTACTTATATTATATTCACCGAAAAATGCCTGTGGCTCAAGCTGTCCCGTAAAACATGTGTACATGATAGCCTAAACTTGTAGACGTGTGTAGTCTCTCAGTTGATCACATCAAAGCCAACAAATTCTGACCTCGGAGGAACTTAGAGTCTTCACCTTGTGCAAGAAACAGTGATTCAACTAATACATGACAAAATGGGACAGTATCACACACACACACACACGCATATTTATGTATATATATATATAGATAGATATAGACAATATCACCAGATTTATAATGCCCTTAACAAGTTGCTGAACCAAAAAGCTTGACCAGGGCCCAAAGCTGTTGCGCCCTTGATTTGCAGCTTCGAAGTGAAATTTGAGAAGTTGAGACCTCAGAAACTCAGGAAATGCAAATAGAGAATTTGAGGCTGGGATGCTGGGATGCTGGGATGCCAATCGGGATGCTCTTGAAGAATGACCTGAATCTGAGTCGACAGATGGCAAGGCTGTAACAGTGATGCAACAAGTGGCAAGTGACTGAAGTAAGTTCACATGTTGAATGCAAGACTTGCAACTGAAGGTGAGGCCTTGATGCTGGATTGGAACTCAGATTACAAGGTGGACTTGAAGAGCTCTTACTTGAAGAGCTTTTGGACATTTTTGCACGGCATAGTAACTGGAGATCCAACAAAGATCACGTTGCAGACAAGGCACAAACAAGGCAAACACACACACACACGCAAGGCACAAACGTTTGCCTAGATAGTCCCAGATAGTCCCAGATAGTCCGGGAAGTGATGCCAGGAGCCCTTGGAGGTGCGAAAACACACCAAGCATATCATGGCATCTCCACAATTTCCAAGAGGTTCCATTGAAGGTTCTACTGGAAAGGGGTTCTGCTAAGGCATCGAATTGCAAGAATTGTGGTAACACCTTTGTCAGTGATTCGAACCTTGGCTGTATAAGCGCAAGTAATGTTTGCGCCGGAGTTATTTGCAGTTTATTCAGGCAATTGCGACATTCATGAGGCATGCCAATAGCTTTTGGGAAGATTCTTTAGGCCTTTGCTTTTCTTGGAAGCTGAACACAATCACAATTATCTCTCAAACGGTTTGCACCAGCTCTGGCATGAGGAATTTCTGCCGAAGATGTGGAGAAAAACGGGAGGCCAGACGCGAAGAACATCAAGTAGTCGGGATTCAATACAGAATGTGTTGATGAAGGGCAAGGTCCAGCCGAGTCCAGCCTTAACAAAAAGCTGCTACAGGATCCTTAGGAATGAGTCGTAGCTTTTTCCAAACAGCGGAAGCTTCAGTGATTCAGTATGCGGTCAATTCGGTCAATTCGGTCAATTCGGTCAATTCGGTCAGCATGGCTTGGAGAGTCGTCGATGCGTTGCCATTTTTGCTCCAAAAGCCAAAGATGTCAAAGAGATTGAGATCGCCTTGGGGTTAGCGAGGCATAGCGAGGCTAGGGTCCGAGTTGCTGGCACTGATGCTCTACCTCGGATCTCGTGTGATCTCAGTGTTGCATACCACAAGACTGTTTGGAAACGTAAACGCTCCAATTTCTCCAAAAGACATTGGCGCACTCCTGTCGCATCGCAGCCTATTGCGGCCAATTTCTTGTTGTCTTTTCATCCGGTTTGTTTGTCCCGAGGCGATGAGAGATCTCTTTTGTCTTCGAGTGACCTTAAGCAGTTTGACACTTTTGACCACTTTTGCCAAAGAGCAGGAGATCAGGGCGGAGCCCTTTCCATTTTCAGATATTTTCACTCTTTTGTGAAAAGGCAACTCAGTTGGTGTGAGCATGCGATGTGCCAGACTTGTGATTCAACTGATCCAGCCAGGAGATTGCATGCCCAGATGGCAAGGACAGCCCAATGTAGGGAGCGTGGTGTTTTCTTCGAAGCACACGGTTAGCTTCTCAAAGCATCCAACAACAAGTCTTGGAAAGTAATGCAAGCTGCATTTTGCAGGTAGAGTGTTCTTGTTTGAGTATTTCAATGTATTTCGTAACAGGGCCACTTGGCAACAAGCGGTACTTATTTTGCGAGACTTTCTGCTTCAAAAGAAGGCCTTCGTAGGACCAGCGTGCGCATTGTCCTGGAATATCCTGTGTCAATGCTTTTGTATACTTTATAGACTCTATATAATTATATAGACTATATACGTATACAGTATACAAATACGGATCAATCCACCTCAATACCTATTCTCTGGAACACTTTCGCGAGTACTGTATCCTTTTTTCCTTTTAGGTATATAGTGTATTTCTATATACGTGTATGTATACATCCGTATCATATCATTATGAGCTCCCATATATATATATATAAATATATTTAAGCTGCTAATTGTGTTAACACGGCAACGAGCTCTTAACTGGACTACACCTATATGTAATTTAATATATATATATATACATGTACTTGCGCGCAGACAGAACCATGTTGACACAGAAGGTCTCGTAAGAATTCGTAAGATACATTCATGTAGCAACAAGATGAGTACAGAAGATGCCTGAGGAATTGTGTGAGACTCATGTCTCACCTCCAGCACTTTTAGTCCCCATTTGTGGATGAAACAACCGGACCGCCGGACTGAGACCTAGTAGGCAAAGAGAGTTGTAGAAACTTGTTCACCCCGGCTTCGAGTGGGCTTTAGTGACCTGAAGTCATACCTGGCTCTGACTAGAGATGCTGGCAATTTCCTTTGCTAAGATCACTTCGGATGGAATCACTCTGTTTCTAGTGCTGCTTCAGAGGATTGCACCAAGCGACGCTTGGAGGCCTGGAGTTGAAGCTGCTCGATTTTTTCACACGAATTTCCCAATAGCACCTGTCTGACACGCCTAGACAAAGGCTCCTCACTCTCGTTGCCTCAAGAACATGGATGGGTTCAGATTCAGATGGATATCATAATTTACACCAAATCTGTGCCTTCAAACATTTCACACTTAAAGGGTTGGATGTGACCCCTTGAGACCTTTTCCGAATCTTCTTTCGCGGGAACATAAATAACACAAAGCTCCTTTGCCTCTTCTTGACCTGGAATTTCCTGCATATGCAGAATGCCCGGGCAATTTTTTAGTCCATTTTCATTCTGCCAAAAGAGCTCCACTGCAATTTCGTGCTGTGACCTCCAGTTGGACTCATGGTTTCGAATCGGCTTCGACAACATGCAGTGCTACACCCCTGGAGGCCCAAAATTTGCTGTGAATTCGCTGTGATTGAACTAGGGCCGGTGCATTTAAACTGTGTGAAATAATACCATCACTTACCATCCATGTCCCCATTTGCAGATCTCGATATCCTGAAAGTGGAATCGCAAAGTGACTGCCGAGCAGAAGCCGAAAAGGCTAGAAGGGAGCGAGGGGAGCCCTGAAGACTTAAGACGCAATGTTCCAATGAGTGCTTTTTGAGTTGGGAGTCTACCGTGAACTTCTTCACGTACTCTTTTCAAAGCGTGGGCATTCCCACGTTCTGGTCTTGTGATGGTAACCCAGCAGAACAAAACGTAACACTACTGACCTCGAGGTGCGAGTCGTGATTTGTTCCAAATCAGCGATCTGGATGCTCTTTGTTCTTGTTTGAGTAGTTCTTTGCTATTCGTGCAGGTGGGCTGGGAATTTTACCAGTACAACGATCCGTGGCAGCATTGGTCACCAATCTCCAGCGTGGATTCAAAAAAGAGATTTGAAGCGATCAGCCAGCGCTCAAGATTTTTCAGTTGTTAATTCCACAATTTTGGGTCGCACGAGAGCCGATTGTCCTCACACACGGAAGGACCAAGGCAGTGCTACGAATGGCTCAACATGTGAGATGAACATCCATGACTCGATCTCTTCCAGAATGATTTCGTGAACAAGTTCCGCTTACAATTTTTGATTGCATTGCATCTGCCACCTTCAGGAAGAAAAGAAAGAATGCTGCCTCACAGACAACTGTGACAAGGATTTAATGGTGGAGGCGAACCTTTGCTGCAAGTTGTCAAGGGGGGCAATAAGCTCTTTTTTCACGAAGACGAGTGATACTGTACCAAGCCAGCAACACAGATATCCTCAAAGCTTGCTGCTTGTTAAACGCAACTTCCAAAGAGGACAATGCACGCGTTTGCAGATCAGATCGCCAGTCTAAGCCTGTTCAGATCTCGCGCAGCACTAAGGAGCGGCTGGGAAAGCTGGGGAAAGGACACTTGGAGCGCAAGACAGTGACAGAAACTGTGCTTTTGCTGGCCCGGAATTGACTTCTGTTGT
>CAMXCT020006621.1:235000-255000 GCA_947184155.2 Cladocopium goreaui | reverse complement strand
ATACCTCCAGACTAAAACCCACACATGATATGACATATATATATATTATATGTATATATATATATATTCCTATTTGTGGCCTCCGAACACTTGTCGTCCAGTTTCAGGTGCAGATTGAAGAGCAGATCGTAGAAGCCGCCGTCCAAGCAATGCTGATGTGTGAAGATATGAGCACCAGGTGGCAGAGTCAAGTTTCTGAAAGAAGCCAAGCACAGCCAATCCAAGAAAGTCATTGTGGAACCTTGTGAAGGTCACCTTACTGCACTTCAAACCCAACTTAAGTCATTGGACATCTATTGTCTGGCTTGATTTGCTGAGGTCCCAACTATCCTCTACCAGGAAAAGGTTGTTGAGGCCGCAACCACAAAATCAGACCTGGGCAGATACATTAGGCCATGGTAGGCACCCATTTTAGGCATCCCCATTGCAGGTTGCATGCGATCGCGTTTTTCTTGCGGAGCTCTTTCTTACCCTGTCTCCCAAAGAGTTGTCTATGACTGGACGCGGCGGGTGCTTAGAATTGGTACCAAAGCCACCCAAATGGAACTATTTGCTACATTTTGCTAATTTTTGCTACCACCCGACCTGTAGGGGCCATAGCTGGACATGTTTCCACATGAAAACAGATTCAGTGACTCGATTGAAAGTCAAGAGCTTGGCCAAAGATGGAGGTGCCCAAAGTCCAAGAGACCATATTGCTGAAGCAGGTACCACGTGTGGAGGCTGGAGCTGGACATTAGAAGACTGGTCAATGGCTTTTCAAGATAAAATATACAGAGATAGATATAGATATCAGATTTGCGAACTGTTATTACAGAAAAAATTGAATGGGTAGTACAGGTAATTGAAAACGACTGGAACACACCTATCTCTTGCGGTAATTGGTCAAGGCTTCAAGAGGCTCAGGCAGCAGTTTCAAATTATCAGTGAGTGCCTGGGTCCAGGGCAAGATATCTCGGGTGTACTGGGGAGAATTGTCCCTGATTTATCAGAAAGTGAGAGCAGGGAGATGAAGCCAATCATGACATTGCCTTCCAAAACATCTTGCTGCTTTGGCTTCAACTGACATCCGCATCAAGCAGACTGTTGCTATGCCCAAAACTCACAGAACTAATCTCGAAGACATGACTTGACTTTGCCAGGCTTGCCCAACAGCAAATATCTTAACACAGCTGAATGCTGTGGTCAGGGTCCCCTTTTCCAGCTGCCTGCGAAGAACACCCTTTTCCGCCCAACTTGCCCGGGATTTGAGCGGTGCAAGCAAGCACAAACATTTTGATTCGCAGATGACGATTGTGAATCTATTTTATTGCTCAGGGGAGAGATTGATACAAGCAGGTGTTGACTTCCCACGCAGCATTTTACATCGCATTGCTCTACACAGACCTTTTCATTGCACATGTTGCGGTGCGCGGTTGTGTTGTTGCTGCCTCTTCTCTTGCAATGGACAAGGCAGGCTGTTTCCATCGAACCCATCGGTTGCTTTTGAGAGATTTGAAAACGAAGCAGATTTGATCCACGACAGGACGCCGTTCGATGCTGTACAATACTGATAATATTGGAATCAGGCATCGGAACAGACTATGATCCCAAAGCTAGAGACATCACCAGAAGAACGGCCAAGTAGCTTTCGAAAGGCGGCGGTTCTTGGCCAGGTGTTTCTTTTGCCCAATAAAGACTCGGCGGCCAGTGAAGAGCGCTTGCCGCGCTGGTGGGCTGATCAACAAGCTACGTTTGGAGCCACAGATGTGTTTTTTTTTTAAAAAGTTCATTGCTCACACTCTGTTCTCAATGTTGTTTAGTGACATGTTCAATCAGGTCCAACATGAAACATGATTCACGGATTCACTGCTTGAAAGAAACCTGGGCGGGTGAGCTGGTGAAGGGAGAGAAAGAAATGTGTTGTTCTCGGGTGCGAGAATGTTGGACATTGTCTCAGTGGCAATGCAAATCAGGTGCGAAGGGCAACCGTGCCAAGCCGGAACTTCTCCAGGTCAGTAACTCAATGTATAGCTTTCAGATCCTTTCAGCGACCATTTTGGAATTCTGCCAAGCCCTTACAAGGAACGTTGTGCATGGAACCGAACAAGGGAGGAGAAGAAGTACATTAGGTTCAACAAATAAGTACACGAGGATTCAACAAACAATTTTTATTTGCCAAAGCAGCCTGAAACTCACAGGCCCCACAACAGCTTGTTTTTCTGGCTCACTTTGTAGTTTTGCAAAGTTTGAACTTTGCACATTTTATAAACTTTCATGAGGTTGATCCGGCGTTGGCGAGCTCAGCGTTGCCGCCGGGTTCCACTGCACCGGAGCTCAAAGCACGAATCCATGCCCTGCCAGGCACTCATGAGGCCGATGACACCATTGCAGTAGATGTTGGTAAACGACGAAGGATTCGACCCACTGCATCTCACTCTACATGATAAACATGATGAAAGTGTGGAGTCGCACCATTTCGACTTGCCAAGCTGCTATGCTTTTGGGAGTAGGCTTTGAGGTTAGAAGGGCGCCCTGAGCTGCTGGAACGCATGTCAACTGCCTCGGACGCCCGGTAGATGTGTGGGTGGGTACTTGTGGGAACGAGAAGATCGAGAAGATCTTGACCTTTCTTTATCTGTAGAAGCAAAATCATTTGCGATGATTTGGGTGTCGTGAATGAAGTGAATGAACTCTGGTGGGTAGTTCTTTGCACATAACCTAACAAGTGTTTCGCAATCCCATTGCGCGATGTGCTCGTCATTCTATCCGCTCTGCACAATCTGACCCGCCGTGACAGGACCTGCACATTTCTGCAATGACACCTGATGATGCCCAGGACCATTGTTTAATGCCACTTTGCATGCGCGGAGTAGTTCTGACCGAGACTGATAATGGCCTGCAAATGTAGTGTGCTTGCAAGGTTAATGACAGACTTTGATTAAGCCTAATGGAGTGTAGCCGTGCATTTGATTTCATGTACGAGGACCTGGCTGATCTTCAGGCTTTGGAGAGATGGTGTTAAGTTGTTCTGTGGCCATGGCATTCGCAAATATCTCTGATCAAAGAGAAGAACATCATGAAATTTCGGCAGACATACAACAGCTTTTTCGTTTGGAAGATGCAAAAATCTTCTAATTTGTTTTGGCACAGATGCTTGTTTCATGCAGAGAAAACCTTCTCAGCTTGGGACTGTCTGGACTTCCTGACAGATCGCTGAATTCTGAGCATTCAGGAAGAGTGGTTTCCAAAGGAGTCCTGTCGAGGCTTGGACAGATACATGAGGTCCGATAACGTCAGGATCCTATTTGCAATCACAAGCCAGAATGCATTTTTTTAATGGTTCAGTACTTCTTCACTTTCTGTGCCTAAGTCTTTTTTTGCAAGTGCAACCCAGTTCCTCAAGCCGTCAAGCCCATCAAGTTGTTCTTTTTGTTTCACCATTCGTAACATGCTTTGATCTTGTCATGTCCCTGTCGACTTTCTCTGCACAAAAAAACATGCTTCGCTCGTTTGTTCCTCTACAGTGCACCTCATATTTCCCGAGATCCTTGCAGCTTACCAGGGGTTCGCCGCAAAATGGTGTTTTGACATTTGGAAATACATGGACAATATTTTCTCAACATTTGTCAATATATGACATGCTGAAGTACTCGAAGATGAAGTACACCACAGCAGAGTAGTGGACCATTATCCAGCTAGCATATTGGTAAACATAAGTTTCCTCAAGCTTAGGGTATACATGGAATGGGAATGTGGATTTCAGCAATTCTTGAAGCAGAGCATATATTCCGAGTATATACAAGAGCGTGTTCCTGCATATGTCCGCCTGCAACAACTGGTCCAGACCGCAGTTGGATTTGAGATTTGCACCCAGCTTTTCGATTCTGTTTGATCATAATTTTCCTGAGGCGTGTATGTATATATATATATACATACATTCCATCCATCCATACATACATAGATACATAGATACATAGATACATAGATACATAGACACCTAGATACCTAGATACCTACCTACCTACCTACCTACATACAGACATACAGACATACAGACATACACACATACACACATACACACATACACACACAGTATATACATACTATTTTGTATTTGAGGATATTTGAGGCACACATTTTTGTGATTTTGTCTGAATTGGACGTATTGGACATGCAATACACAGCCACCAAACTACAGCAGGTGGAGCGCCCTGGTGTGCAGGGCTGCTGGCTCATGAAGGAGTGCTGGCTTTTAAAGCGACTCTACCTGAGGACCCGGGCGAGAGAACTGAGAGAACTGCCAAAAAAAAATCCATCAGCAAGAAGAATCAAGATGAGCAAAGAGAGACAGGAACAGGATAGAGGAAGTACCTTTCACGCACAATTAGGGCACGAACAAATGGTTTTCGACATCTTTTCGACTGAATTCTTTAGATGGAAGGACCAGAGCGCTGCTTGTTTACAAAAGGCTCTGCAAAGGCTTAGATGAATGCAACCCAACATTGCGAGACAGCCTCCTCTTAGCGTGTGACACTCTTGGTGTCTCCTTAACACTCTACCAATGAGCGACATTCTTGCAGTATGGTACCCATTCTGCAGTATCTTCTGCATCAACTTGTTTTGAGGATGAAACCTCAGCTCCAGTGGGTATTGTGGTGGCGCTGTCAAACAAAGCAGCAATCGAGGACCACAAATTTTGACAATATGATTTTGACAATAAAGCTTGCGCATTGATATTGCAGCTTGTACCTGGATCTGGATATCACATTTCGCAGATTCTGAAGCTGTACAGCACGACTGCAAAGTTGTTTAGGAAGCGACTATACTATACACATCTTTTGTTATGTTCTACGTATATAACAACCTGCATATGTGTTTTTTTCCTGCAGGAGTTTGGGGGCGAAGCAACAGTGGACATCCTCCGAAGCGAGCTGACCATTCCAAAGTACATTCCTTGGGATAGTCAACTTCCCAGCTCTTCCAGCATCGAAGGGGCATTAGAACACACAGCAAAAAAACATGGAAACAGCAGGGGTAAAAGATGAAGCTGCCTGTGTTGATGAATTCCGTTTTCGATTCTTGCTCAATGCCTTTGCTTCGGGAGGTTGATATAGAACGATATATATATATATATATGTATAGATGGGCTGCACTGGATGCACTTCAGGAAGCAGACTTGACTTAGCTGCAAACATGTTGGTTCACGGCACCTTTTGCCATTCGGGACGTGCTGCGGTCTCTATAGTGTTCACATGTGTTCACTGTGATGATGGAAATTTATTGAGGCCCCGATAGACGGGAGTTGGGCTACGTGCTCAGCCTTGGCATTGTTGGAGAGGCAAGAGATGCTTCACGGAGCTACTCGTACCAGTTTTTGAGAAGTTGAATGAAGTTGAATATTTCTGAATGGATGAGAAATCATGAGCTGAGTCAAAGCACCATCAGTATCAATGCCCCAGAATCGTTGAAGGATCATAGAAAACAATGTACATGTGCAGTTGCAGATGGGTGCTATTGTTGCCATTGCATGGCATGACATGCCGAGCTCAGTGAACAAAAGACTTTAGAACTTCCCTTCCAAAACCCTCTTCCCATCATGTTATCCTTACCATTCCTTTTTGTCATTTGTCTACCTATTTTGTCAATATTTGTCGATTGGCTTTGGTTGTTCTCCTTTCATATTCTGCTTGCACCTTGTTCAGCTACGTCGACGTGGCCTGGGAAACGCTTTGCTTCAGCGCAGTTTGGCAGAGCTTCGCTCAGCTGCGAAAGCCTCAAACACTTTCTTAGGCTCGAGTGACGGGTGGGACGGGTGCGCTGAGCGGATTGAATGGCACGCTTGCCTCTGGTTGTGCTAGCACAAGGAAAAGCATAGTGTACTACTTGTGTGTGAGTTGGAGGACACTCGATGAACTTCTCAGCCTGACCCTCTGAGCAAGCATATTCAGATGCCAATGCTGCTGTCAGACAGGAGAACAGAAAGACACAGCCTTGCGTGCCGTTGTCTGATCCTCTGTCATCGCGTAGATGCTAGCTAAGAAGCAAGGTCTGCACACACTGTGCGCAGCGCTGCACAGATTCGCTCTGCAACGGAGTTCCATTGAGGCTCTTCATCTTGCAGACTACAATCGTATGATTCCCAGGTGATTCCCAGTCAGTCAGGATTGTGAAAATATGTGAAGCGGAATCCCTTTACTTTTTCATGCTGGCTGGCTGAGCTATGACAGTCCTCCAGGTGTGGCACGCGCGTGCTACGAGCAAGCGGGTTTCGAGATGATTAAGGATACCTGAAGGTTGAGCAACCTCTGCAGACTGGGGGTCATTTGTTGACTCTATGCCAGGCAAGATCTAAGGGGGCACATCTTCCAGTTCCATTTCCTTTCAATACCACCAGTTTGGACTGCTGAACATTTGTGCGATTATTTTAACCCCGAAATGACCGTGAACGTTTGCTACCGATTCAAACAGATCGTACATACCAGATGGATAAAACCAGGGGATCCCCTGGTCTTGATTTGCGTCTCTACCCAGCTGTCTTCGGTAAAAGAATGGTATTCTAAAAGCAACATGCAGTGCTGCGCAGAAATAATACTAAATCGCAGAACCGAAGCGAGCCAAAGCAACTGAGCTAACCTGTACAGCCCGCCACTGCAGATTGACTGAGATCCAATGGGTTTCTTCCGATTTTTTTGACCTCTGCGCCAGGAAGAGCCTGACTCCTATGCTGGTGTTGGAAGGCGCACCCACTCATCTCTGCTGTGACTTGGCCGAGTATTCCGCACACATTTCTGGAATACCTCGAAGCCTGGAAGCCATTTCGACTCCGAAAGCCATTCTGAAAGCACTGTGGCCGCGCTGCTCAGGTACACACTCTTCATCGACTGAAGAGATGCTCGTAGCTGCTACCAACTTCCATCTTTCTTGATCAGAGCTGAAACAAAACGGAATTGGAATGCTGCCATATGCTGCCTGCGGAGGACGGGTAGAGTTGAGTTGTTCAAAAGGTGTAAACTTTACCATACCTTGCCATCCTTGCGGAGGTGCAGGAAGTTACCAAGGAGGTTGTGAGACCGATCTACGAGGCGACATGCTGCCTGAAACGCCTGGAAACTATCCTCCAAGAATTGACAATATATTCTGGCTGTATGACATTAGGATTTTGGAACATGGCAAGCGATATAAGATAGCGATAGATAGCGGAAGATTGGTTACAAGTCTTCCTTTTGGCTAGTGACGGCTAGTGAGGTCACTGAGAAGATAGTGGAGGTGCCGCACACCCTGGTGCAAGAGAGAATTGAAGAGGTGCAACAAACTTGCACATTTGATACAGAGTCATCATTGAAGGAGCAACATGTGTCTCAAATATTCCCAGACCAAGCACCAAGAAATTGCATGGTCCAGACTTCATTTTTTAATCCATGGCTTGCAAAGTATTTGCAAGTATGTCCTGTCATATTCTTGATCAGGTGCCGAAGGTGGAATTTGTGCCATTGGTGAAACAAGTGCCCAAGACGCAGGTACGTGAGGTGCAAAAGCAGGCTCGAACGGGCCAGGATGAGCAAAGCACAGCTAGAAGTGAGGCTCAAAGAGACATGCCTAGCAAGTCTAAAATTCCTAGAGCAAGAGAATTTGTGGACATGACATATATTCCGAACAGAACTATGTGACAGGTCGGGGTTCCCCACTACCAACCTCGAGAGCGCATTGTGGAGGCCAAGCAGCAATGGAAAACATCTGTTCTCTTCAATGCCCTCAGCATTCTCTTCAAGACATGTTAAAACATACAGTAAGATACAGTAAGATACAATAAGATACAGAAAGTATATATTTTGGGCGCTTCGCCACGACAACCCGCACCGGAAGTGTTTGTTTTGGTGCGTGGATGGAGATTGCTGCGGCGTAGTTTGGCAAGTGGACGTATGGAGTAGGAGTATGGTAAGAATGCCGCAACATGGGCCAAGATTGGCCACGTGCGTGGCTACATTATATAAGTCGATGTCGGACCATTTGCATCATGTTGAACCGACGTTGCGTTACACCTATGTTGGCCCCATTTTGAATATTTTGAGCCCAGGTCGAGCCTATACGGTCGATGTTGTCGCAATTTTGGGCCTCTGTTGGACCTATGTTGGCAGCTTCGCCAACTTTATGACCCTTTCAAAAACGTTGTAAAACCCACGATTCTAGAGCAAAAATGCCCCCCCCAGCAAGCTAAAGCTTTATAGCTATAGCATTTTCTTCTGGATCATGCGTGCAAACAACAAAACGCCTTGGTATCCGTAGTGCGGGCGGACTTCTCTCACGATCTTATTCTAAACCTGACAGGTGCCGACGACCATGGTTGCTGAGCAGATGGTAGAGGTCCCACAGGTACAGATTAAGGCCACAGGGAAGGTGTCACTGGAGTTCAAAAGCGCTCAGACTCTGAGTTCGCCAACAGCTTGATATGTTTGAACAGTTTGAACGTGATCTGAGGCTTCAAAATCGGCATGGTTTTGGTACTAGGTGAGACTAGGTATGTGAGTGGCTGTGGCCACTCTGGCCACTGTCCCAGACATGGATTTCGTAGAAAGATTCTTTTGAATGTCTGCAAAGCAGGAGCTTCTGAAGGAAGTACCACGACCAGAGGCAGGTATCATTTGTGGCACGATTGATGCTTCAATTCTTCGCATGCTGTTGCTCTTTTTGGATTGGTGTCCTGCAAAATCCTGCAAACTTTTTATGTCTTAACTCATGAGAAGCAAACTCGAGGCAACCATTGCAATTCTCTATCATTTATCACGTTCTCTGACTTCGCCTGAAGAATTTAAACCTGCAACAACAGCTGTCATGCACAGACGTGCATAAGAGTTTCACTTTGTTAATGCGCTGCATTGTGCTGCGCTGGTTATCTTTTTACAGGTGAAGATTGTGGCCAAGCCTGTTGAGAAGCCTGTGAATGAGTATGTGGAGCGCATCGTTGAGGCACATGGACTCCACGAGGATATGGTGGCAGATGGACATGACACAGACTAATGACTGGTGACTAACTATAACTATAACTAATGACTAAGTAATGACTATTTATATACTAACTAATGACTTACTGCAATGTAAAGTACGTTTGTGGACTTCGATGAGACTGGCAATACTCTGCTGTTATCAAGTCAGTGCTTGTGTAAACTTGTTTAGATCTTGAAGCAGAACATGTCAGGTGCCACACACCACAATCCAGGAGTGCATCATCGAGGTGTTGGAGGGTGTGGGCCTTCGTTTAGGGTTCTCCTCTTGGCTGCGACTCAAATCGGATCCTTTGCCTTTTTGTGACTATGCGGCTATGCGGCTATGTGGATTGTTTGTATAGATGCAACCGTTTAACATCGTTTGACTAGTATAATGTATATATGATATGCAAAAGAAGACTACTGATTTTGCAAAAAGATTTGGACTGCACTCTTTGGCATTTTGAGGCGACTCTCGATCTTAGGTGTTGCTTAGACTAGTGGAAAGACAAAACATGGAACACATGGCCACTGTCATTCATTGCAGCTGCAGGTGCCCAAGGTGGAAGTACAAGAGATCGTGAAGCAGGCCATGGCAAGTCAGTTGCCCTGTGGCAAGCTTGGGTTTCCGTTCGTTTTTGGCACCTGAAATCGGCATACTTTTTGGACTTTTGGAATTGATAAAATGGAAGAGGTACCCAGATAAACTCAGGTACTCTTCTGTTTTTCTTAAATACTATTGATGACTAGTGGCAGGCCGGCGGGCGTGTTTGGGTCCTTCCCCGCAGTGTTGTGGTCGGCTTCTGATGATGTCATGTGGTGTCCCAATCATGCCATGCTGGCCATTGACGTTTCCCAGTCATGTTTGTTGTGGTGCCACCCGTGTCCTCGTCATGTTGGGTTTGGTGTTTGAGCATGCTGATTATGTTGCCCGGCATGCTGGGTTGGTGTCCGGATTGATGCATGTTGAAAGTTGCCCCCATGTTCTCGGACACCAACGTTACCGTACTCTGAAAACCTTCTTGGCTCCAATACTGTTTTGCATCTTGCTGAATTGTAGATCTCTTACGCCAGTGACTGTCTTGGCTTCTGCGTGCAAGACACTTTGGCTGCAACTGGCCCCGGCCATCCCATCGTGTGAATCTGCCACCCTTGTCAGGTGCCTCGACCTGAAGTACAAGTCGTTGATAGACAGGTCCATCTGGTGATGAATTGAGAGTTCAAGTGAACATCAGGTACCTCATGCAGTACATCACTCTGCATTTGCAGCCAGGTAGAGAAACTGGAGGTACAATATGTAGAAAAGTTGGTGGGACCCTGAGAGACTAGAGCAGAGTCAACAGAATGCGAGAAGTAAAGACCAACAGGATTGGACAGGCAAGACATGGCAAGGCTCGCAAACTTCTCAAACTGAACTTGAAGCGCAGCACTGCTCTTTGTGGTGCTTTGTAGTACATAGCCCCAGATTGAAACATCCAGACCAGCAAAATCCTATTGAGCACCTTCGGCTACATACGATGCCTAATTAAGGTGGAAGTGCCACAGATTATCTATGAGGAGCTTCCAAGACTTGCTTCAGCTTTTGACCCCTGATAATTTTGCAAGTCAGAATCTATTTTGATGCATACAAACATGTTAACCGACACTTTAGAAAGGAGGGAGGGGCTATTGTTTTTCCCTTTTTTTGATTTCTTGTTCCCAGCTTCTCTGCTTTCCCTGCTTCTTTGCTTCTCCGCTTTTCCCTGCTGGCCTGCTTCTCTGCTTTTCCGCTTTATTGCCTTTTCATGCTTTTCTGCTTCTTTGCTTCTCTGCTTCTTTGATTTTCTACTTTTCTGCTTTTCTGTTTCTTTGCCTCTCTGCTTCTCCGCTTTTCTGCTTTTCCCTGCATTTCTTTTCTTTCTCATACTGTGAATAAACCCTAAGACGAATGATACAATGCATAAACCCTAATTCAAGCCTAAATAAAACACCCCCCAAAAAAACACTAAAACAACTCCAAGTAAACCCTTAGCATTCCCTAAATAAACCTGAAACTGATCCTAAATAACCCAGAACCCACTCTAAATAGATCCTATATAAATAAACCTCAAATATATGTTAAACCAAGCCGAAATAAACCTCACACCAAAAAAACTGCACTAAAGCAACTCTAAGTAAACCCTAAATTCCCTAAATAAATCTGAAACTAATACTACATAAACCCAGAACCCACCCAAAGTAGATCCTAAATAAACCACACATATATGTTAAACCAAACCTAAATAAACATCACACCAAACAAAAAACACTAAAGCAACTCTAAGTAAACCCTAAGCATTCCCTAAACAAACCTGAAACTGATCCTAAATAACCCAGAACCCACTCTAAATAGATCCTAAATAAACCTCAAATATATGTTAAACCAAGCCGATATAAACCTCACACCAAACAAAAAACCACTAAAGCAACTCTCAGTAAACCCTAAACATTCCCTAAATAAATCTGAAACTAATACTAAATAAACCCAGAACCCACCCAAAGTAGATCCTAAATAAACCCCAAATGTATGTTAAACCAAGCTCACACCAACCCTAAATAGATCTTAAACCAGGCCTAAATAAACCTTAAACCAACCCTACCTAGATCTTAAATAAGGCCTAAATAGATCCAAAACCACCCCTAAACAAACCTTGAACCAACCCTAAATAGGTCCTAAACCAATTCTGGATAGATCCTGAACCAAGCCGAAATAACCGCCCAAACCAAGCCTAAAAAGCTCTTCAACCAACCCTACATAGATCTGAAAACAAACCTACATGAAACCACAAACCAAACCCCAAATAAACCCTAAACCAACTTTATATAAATGGATCCTAAACCAACCCTAAATAGATCTTAACCACGCCTAAATACACCCTAAAACCAAACCTAATCCTAAACCAGCCCTAATGATCTTAAACCAAGCCTAAGTAAACCCTAAAACCAACCCTAAATGAACCCTAAACTAACCCTAAATAGATTTAAACCAAGCCTGAATATAAATCTCAAAACCAACCCTAAATAGATCCTAAACAAACCCTAACTCTAAAACCAACGCAAAAAAAAAGAACCCTGACAGAAACCCTAAACTAACCCTAGGCCTAGAACCAACCCTAAATGAACCCTAGTTGCAAACTACCATGTTCCATGGACAGTTCGAGCACCAAAACGTTGCAAATTCCATGGAAAATGAGAGGTTCGAACTCAAACATGTTGCAAATAGCGTTGACATGGCAGCTTCCAGTTCCAAACTGCTGCAAATAGCACCAAAATGTTGCACATTCCATGGAAAATGAGAGGTTCGAACTCATAAACGCTCCAAATACCGTTGAAATCGCACCTTCCAGCTCCAAAATGCTCAATGCGCCATTCGAAGGAGAAAATCGTTGAAGTTCCCACTGTGGAAGTGCGCGAGGTAATCAAACAAGTATCGAAACCAGAGGTTGGGACGTCATCTGACAGTGCAAGGCACTTGTGACAGTTTGTTGGCACATAATTGGCACATTGTTGGCACAGGGATCTTGCAAATCTTTTGCAAGTTTCGCGCTTTGAGGTTTGCATTGCCTCTTCAAACTCTTCCATGAACAATTCCGCAGCTGTACTGGTTACTGGATCACTCTTGCTGGCCTTCTCCATACCAAGCCTTTCACCAGGTTCGCAACTCTACATTGGAGTTTGAGTTCTTTCTAACAAGTCTAACAAGACTCCAATACCATGACGGACATTGGCGAAGAACATATACTACCTGCCTCTATCATAAAATTGAAACCGGCAACTTAACTGCATTGATATGCATTGATAAACATTTGATACATGTGATAACTTGTGATAAATATGTACAAATTGTATGTAATTATAGATCTACGAGTCTCGACTTCCTCTACCTGGTTACTAGCAGGTTCTGCCAGGCCAAGCAGCAACCGAGTGTCACTCAACGTTTCTCGACGCCATGGCAGTGGCAGACGCAATGCCTTCTGGTGAACTGGAGGTCCAAAAGGTCCAAAAGGTCCAAAAGCACAAAGACTGCCAAGACTACTTCCCAAACTAAACATTGGGGAGAGGTGGAGAGCATTTACTTCAAAGCATTGGTCCAAACATGCACAAAACAAAATACGATATACACTATGAATATACGTAGTCTAATTGTATGTAGTTAATATGCATAGAAACATGCTAGTCAACCGTCTCAAACGGGCAGGTACCTCCGAGAGAGGGTGTATGTACAGGTTTTCACTGGAAACATTGGGGGGGCTAAATCCCCAGATGTGTGCAGCAAAGAGATCGTTTTTGGGTTATCAATCTTCCGCTGTTTTTGAAATAGCAAGAGATAGCAAGACGTGGACAGCGACAATGCTACCCAGGTTATGGCCAAACATGTCACACTTGACCCACTTTGGAAAGCGTCTCTTGTTGCATCGTCAATACTGGCATTTTTTCTTGGGTTTTTGTCGACTGAAATCATGGTCCCCCTAGAAGCGGCGTGAGGGTCTATGTTAGTCTTGGAAGGGTTTCGAATTCCAAATTGGGATGAAAGGATTCTGAGCTGAAACTCCTTTTCTATCCTTTTCTCCATCAACGCGGCTTCTGATCCAAACACCTCGCGGGCGTCACCTTTACAGTCTTAGTAACATTTATATAGTAACTTTTGACTCATTGTAATGAGTGTAATGGACCTTCGGAGCGGGTTGGAGAAGTGCTCGGTCCATTCCATTACTTGACCATGATTCCTATCTAGCCTTCCATGTTCAGGATATTTATTGACGTAAGCGCCCTAGAGAAGGGCACCACAGGCGCGTAGTAGCTTTTGTAACTAGAGCGCGTTCCTTCCTATACCTCATCAAAGTGGCTGAGTACAGTATGCAGTCCGGAGAGTCATCCCGAAAAATGTGTCGACTCTTAACCTTTCTGAAAGAATTTCTTGCACTTCTTTGGCTCTCGGAGCATGCGGAGATACAAGTTGCCAGGAACCCGCGCTCCATTCACAATCAATGGCCTGGCTGACGACAGAGCATGAGATGGTGTCTGAGCCAAGCATGGGGGAAACAGACAGCCAAATCGAAAAAGAAGGTAATATCACCATATATCACCATATATCACCATATATCACATAATATCACCATATATCACCATATCACCATTCACGATGACCATTCTAGCACTTTTTTCTTTGAACAAACTCACTGAAATTTGAGAATTTATCAATCACCAATCCACTCTAGTGTACACAGGGAGCAGGGATTTATCTTGTTCTGCGCAACGTCAATAAGATTGCAACCAACTTATTTGAGAATGTACTTTCCGTTGCTGAACTGTACTGGATCACTCGTAGCTGACGCTGTGACTGTAGCTGAATGTAGCACCACGTTTCAGCCAAGCTGCAAGGAGATGCAAGCCTTCGTTCATCAGCATTTGCTCAGCATGCTCAGCCCGTTCTCACAGCACCTCAAAGACTTGAAGGATGAATTGGAGGCGAAGAGTATGCTAAAGAACTACAGACAGAACCGCAGACAGAACAAATTTGTGACATGTGGTAGTAGGATGTAGTGGAGTTCCCACGTTGTGAAGATGGAGTGAAGACTTACGCAAGTGCAGGCGCTGAGAAGTGAGATGGAGAAGAAGTCGGAACAGCTGAAGCACACGAACACTGTGGTAAAGTACCAGAGCAGCAAAAACAGTGGAGGGTCTGCTGAGCTTTGCGGACATGTGATTCGAACTGAAGCTTTGCGGCCCTGGTCGATTCTGATTGACAAGTCCAATTTGCCAATTTTGCCCATACCCCAACCTGTGACCCAGGCAGCATGGCCACGAGCTCATGACCCTGACGTTGGATGTAAATCAGGCCTGCCGGCAGTGGCCGGCAGTGGCGGGCATCCGAAAACTCAAATCGATTCTGATCGATTCTGATCGATTCTGATCGATTCTGATTTTGTCGGTGAGTAACACTGGAGGGTGGTACTGTTCCGGACAACAACACGTTGATCAAGAATAGCTTCTGATCACATGCCAAGTGATTGGATCAGCATGGATCAGCGAAGCTCCATCTTGAGGGGGATGGGGCACTGAATGTCAGGGCAAAGTGATAGGAGAATGTCACTAGCCACGACATGTCGAAAATCGTCGAACATGATCGAAATTGGTCCCAAACAAAAGCGGCTCCCAAGGTCAACCATTGAAACGTTTCAGACCGTTTCAGTCTACAAGAGTTGATTCAAGTCGCATTGATTCGGACTCCTCACAGTGTCGCTTTTGAACTGTGCACTCAACGAATCTCAACAATTGCCATGAGCAGGGATGAAGACATGGCATGGCGGCTGAGGCCCACACAGAGGTTGGAAATCTGCGGAAAGAGCTCTTGCCGGAGATTGAGAAGAAGATCGACGAGAAGACTGTGGAACTCGAATTCACAAAGGCGCCAACAACGACGCGACAAAATGCTGGAACAGTTTATAAGGAACAAGGAGCTTATGCCAGCTTGTTGGAGGGAGGGTGGTCAAACTGTCAAGCTACCTACAGAAGTTCCAATTTGTAATGTGACTTGCACTAAAAGAAACTAGAACAAGAGAGCCGGAGAACAGAGAAGCCATGAGAGCCTGAAGAATCGAAAAGAGGTAGGATTTTCTGTTGGCTGGTGCTGCTTAGTGTTGTTGCGTCCTGGAAGGTTTATGAGGAGCTGCAAGTGGGGAAGAGCAACCTCGAGCTACTGAGCAAAAATAGACTTTCAAAATGTAACGACTGCAACGATCAAGTCTGAGACTCTGAGGCTGATCTTAAGTAAAAGAGTTGGAGGCTTGCGTTCTTCGTTTGCAAATCTCTTGACAAGAATGGGACAACCAAGGGCCTACAACACGGTCCACTCAAAGCTGGAGTCAGACTTGCGAGAATTGGTAGATTTTTCGAGGAGCGATTTGGCAGAGCGCATGGGTGTCGGTTCGTTGAGTCGTTGGACCTTGGGGGGCTAGGACATTAATTAAGACAATTAGTGAACAGTTTGACAATGAGACAGTGAACAGATGTGAACAGATGTGAGCAGTTTGACAACGTTTGACAAGTGGGTTGTTCAATTGCCTTGGCACCTTCGCACCGTGTGTGCCCTGTGTGGAAGGGATTCTGGTACTTGTCCTTGCATGGTAAGCGTGGGGCGGAGTTAAGTTGTGGTCGGATGATAATCCTGTTTTCAGAAACTTGCACGATTGGATCATTGATTTTCGGGAGAAATCTCGCACGCTATTGCTGGGCAAGTAGAACCAATACGGATTTTGAAGGCAAGTAGTATGTTGGATTAACTGAGACCCAGGAATGGAGATCACAGACGCAGTTGCTGACTCACAAAACGCGTTTTGCAAAGGGCTTGTGCAGCAATTAGGTCGGACGGAAACATGATTTGCTTTGTTTTTTTGATGCCCCCCCGCAAAAGCGGATACAATTTTAGCAGGGCTCTAACGTTTGCCCCGGCTTTTCTACTATGGTGGTATGTCAAGAATGTATGGCCCTGGAAGGTAGATCTGCGGCTGTATGAATATGGGTTGGCAAGTTAAACAAACCATGCGAGATTCCCTGACAAAAATGACATGGAATCTATCGAAGCTGTGTCTCTTGAGGATTGCCTTTTTTCCATTTTTTTCCTAGGTGCGAAACCTTTCGCAGGGTGGTTCCACTTTCAACTGCAGGAGCACGGCCTCCAACCTCGCTGAAAAGGTTGGTGAACTGAGTGGTCTCCGTGAGCAGCTCGTTTTTTAAATTTAGCTTCGCTGGGAGCTCCATGGCACTCCTTGGGATGCCAATTTAAGAACGAAAGAAACCTTACATGCAATGACCGTTGCTAGTGACTCTGCAAGGACTGTGTTTAAAAGCTTTTCAACAGTGATTGGGTCTAGGGAGACTTTCAGAGAACTTGTTCAACACGTAGTTCCTGCTTTCTTCAAGGTCCAACGATTTTTTGAGCCAGTGCTATGCTGGCATTTGCGGACGAGTGGAGCAAGCAAAACGAGTAGCAGATGTGAGGGTCTCAGAACGGCTTTGTCGTATGTGGTGCATGACCAGAGCAGCGGAACGACTGAGTAACAAGAACTGGCCGGTGGCCATTTTGTTCGGGTCTCTATTTCTGTTGGGTCCAAAGCATTGCCCAGGATACGCATGAAGCTTTCAAAAAGTTCCAGCATTCCGCTTCGAACCAGCTGGACGATATCAAGAAGAGTTGTTGCTTGGCTTTACTTGGTTGAACAATGTTGAAGTTTCCCCCAATTTGGAACCTTTATATAACAAGGAGATCTCAGGAGGCCTGCTTCACTCGGCTGCAATATTTTCTCATTTTCACATCATTTTCACACCAGGTCAAGGATTCACATGCTTTCGGCTGGACCACACAAACATGCATTTGCCTCCACACGATATGTAGAATACACATACACTACATATAATATCATATATAATATTATATAATCATATATAATCATATATATATATGATATAATATAGATATTCATTGCTGCTACGTACTTAGATGTATAGCAATACATGTAGTTTACTTGAACGTGTTCATAACATTTCATAACATAGTGTTGCTTGTACTCTTCTGGGGTATGGCAGACATGGAAACTATTCGGATGATGAATGTTGGAGCTGTCAATCAGTTGCCTGTAGATGTTGCAACCACATCTTATTCTGAAGGACCTGTGGCGTCCCTCATTTTCTGAGGTAGGTATGTGGAAATATGTGGAAGTGACATCATGTTGTGGAGTTGGATTGGAGAGCATGACAGCGCGAGCGCAAAACAACGAGTATCTGTAGATAGATCGATCTCTGGGTCGGGTGTTCGACCGATCGATAGATAGATGCATTTATAAGGCATGCATATGTCTATTAATATATACATATGTGTACATGTTTATGCCTACGGCCCGAAAACCGGCCCAGCGTTTTTGCGTTTTTTTTTGCGTTGTGATATTTTTTTGAGGAGGGTGGGGTGGGGGGGGTGGTAATAACGTCCTGTCTCTACGTTATGGTCGATCTCTTCGGAAAACACCCTTCATGCTACGTTGTACACTTCTGTTGTACTTCGGTAAGCACGCTTCATGCTGCTGCTACGTTGTACACTTCTGTTGTACTTCGGTGGACACACTTCATGCTACTTTGTACACTTCTGTTGTACTTCCGTAAACACAGCACTTCATGCATCTTCATGCTACGTTGTACACTTCTGTTGTACATCGGTAAGCACGCTTCATGTTACGTTGTATACTTCTGTTGCCCTTCGGTGAACACACTTCATGCTACGTTGTAAACTTCTGTTGTACTTCGGTAAACACACTTCATGCTACGTTGTACACTATTGTACACTTCTGTTGTACTTCCGTAAACGCATTTCATGCTACGTTTCACACTTCTGTTGCACTTTGGTGAGCACGCTTCATGGTACGTTGTACACTTCTGTTGTACTTCGGCAAGCACACTTCATGCTACGTTGTACACTTCTGTTGTACTTCGGCAAGCACGCTTCATGTTACGTTGTTTACTTCTGTTGCACTTCGGTGAACACACTTCATGCTACGTTGTACACTTCTGTTGTACTTCGGGAAGCACGCTTCATGTTATGTTGTACAATTCTGTTGTACTTCGGTAAGCACGCCTCATATTACGTTGTACACTTCTGTTGTACTTCGGTAAGCACGCTTCATGTTACTGTTGTACTTCGGTAAGCATGCTTCATGTAAAAACATGTTGCCAGGTAGCCTGTCTAGCCAAAGTGCAATGATGATGACATATGTCAAGGCTTGGCAATGGCCCTACATACATCGAAATGCTGGTGTGTGTGACATCACTGCAAAGACGGTCCGCAAGTTGAAGTGATGGAAAAGAATCGCTGGCGCTGTGGCGAAACGCGAAACCATCCCAAGAACGTAACGTTTTTTTGAGGGTGTTCAACATGCATTTTTAAATTCCCACTGCAGTAAAACAAGGATTTTTAATAAATCCCAATGAAAATGAGGTGCCAAAGAACATCACCATGATATAAACATGTGGCAAATGCCAATGTTTTCACCAAGCCGAACATCACAGTAAACATGAAAATTGATGAAAACGCTGGGCCGATTTCCGGGCCGTTCAGATGTTTATGCACTGCGGCAGGCATGCGTTTGCAAGCATTTTTGGACTTTTACAACCTGCACCCTAACGGAAAAACAGCGTTTCCAAACATTCCAATTATTTCAGGTGATAGCCAGCAGGATTCCCATCCATACGAGTGCTGCTAGTCATTGTAACAGCTGTCATTTTTTTTCTATGGTTGTATTTCCTTTCTGGACCGTGAAGGGTGCACACATGGTTATTGCAGGAGAATGAATTGCAGGGTAAACAGATCGATCGTTTTTGGGGTTTGAACATATCAATGTTCTGCCGAGGTTTGCCGCGAATCTCGTCAAAAATTGAGTCTTTAGAGACACGGATTCATCGAATCGTCAAGGATGCGGCAATGGATGAGGAGGACCTTCAGCAGGCGCCGCATGGTGTGTGGTGTGTCGAGGGTCTTGAGTTTGTCACCTTGTCATTTTGCTTCCTTGGAGGCGAGGCCTGAAGTGTTTCAATGTTTCCTAAGACTAGTGACTAGTAAAAATATGAAAGTTTGAATAGAAATTCCAGGCACTTTTTCTCAAGATGTGCTTTGCTTTGCAATGTAATTATTTGATATTATTTGTTCATCCAATGCATGTTTTCTTCAGAGAGGCAATGTATTTCGAGTTTTGTGCCGATTCATGAGGCCAAGTTGCAAATCGAAAGCATCAAAGACGCCTTGTCAAGCATGGACGAGACTATCCAACTTCAGGACCGCAGCACTGTGTGTCAACTGGATGTAGAATCCGATAAAACCTATATAGAACCTATACAATCCTTATTTTGTGTAGTGTGCTGAAAGCAGTTCACAAAGGGCGAAGAGATTCAGGTCAAAAGTTCATGTTGGGAAACTGCCTACCACAACAGCTTGGTTTGACGCCTGCAGTTTGACCCTGGGAGGGATTTGTTGGA
>CAMXCT020006621.1:160000-225000 GCA_947184155.2 Cladocopium goreaui | reverse complement strand
ACCCTCTCAGGAAATCAGCGCCCTGACCTCCTAACATCTCTGATGAAGATGTCTCTTGTACTGCGCCTGCCACGGAAAATGCATCTTTGCAGATCCTTTTCAGATGTCCCACGCCTGCCATCGTTTTTTGGAGATGCTACAAAACCCTCACGTTTTGCTCACTTTTGACAAGGTGCACAATCCCTTGCGCCTGCCACGCGAAACGGCATCCGAACGTCCAAAATTTGTCCGAACATGTGGTAATTTTTAACATTTTGACTTCGAAATGTGCTTCGCGCCACGTGCACTTTTTCCACATCTCAACTTCCAAAAGTGGTCCAAGCCTGGTGTGTTTTTGTGCATTTTGACTTGGAAATGTGCTTCGCGCCACAACGGCGTGCAGCTTTTCATCTCTCATCTGGCCAGATGGCTCCGCGCCCGCCGCTTTAGCGAGCATACTGTCGACCCTCCGGAGGCACAAATCATTGGAAAAACACAGTGTTCTGCGACTTTCCTACCTTTTCGTGCAACTGGATCTTCTTTCTTCTGAGACTTTCTTTTTTTTGGTCATCTTTCTTCTTCTCTACTCTACTCTACTCTACTCCACTCTACTCTACCCTACCCTACTCTACTCTACTCTTCTCTTCTCTGCTCTTCTCTTCTCTGACTCTTCCCATCTCTGCTTTTCATCTGTCCATATTGTCGGAAGTTTGACTTTTAAACTTCCCTCGATAATTACACATGTGTTACTTTTTCAATAGTTTGCAAAGGACAAACCTGAAACAGGGCAGCGTAGGGCAGCGTAGGACAGCGTAGGACACATAGGGCGGAGTAGCCTGCACGCCTTGCAGCCCAGATGCAAATCAGACCTTGGGGCCAAAGGCCAAAGGGACTGGAGCATTTGGAGCTCTTTCTCATTTCAGACATTGTGTGACATGTATTGGAATGTACTGTGTTGAAATGTTGTATTTGTGTATTTGCTCTTTTGACTTGGTCCATTGCCATTAAGTGGAAACTTCCACAAAATGGTATTTTTGAGCCTGTTGCCACAAGTCCGATTTCAGTGGAGTTGGCGTGTTTGTGCCGTGTGAGACTGCTTGTATCTGCTTGTGTTTATGCTTCACACTATCAATTTACTCTGAATCGTGTGCTTTGACCTGGCAGGGCGATGTTATCAATATGGCTGACCGGGTGGAGGTGGCGCACGATCTGTTGCGAGGTGTTGGTAGAGGCCTTCACGATGTCCACAAGCAGGCAGGGAGCACACGAGCCACAAGAGGCATACAGCGGAAAAAATGTGACACAACTGTGATTTATTGCTGTTGTACTGTATGCCGTAGTACCTTGTGTAATTCGTATGGTTTCTTATCCTCAAAGATACTTTACTATTTGACCTTTTGATCTTTTCGGATCTGCAAGGTAGATGTGGCTCAGGGCAAGATACATGGAGAGAAACCTTCCGTGCTGCCAACACTCCCCAGTTCTATGCAGGCGGCTGGTCTCCCAAAATGCCACATTTTTAAGGCCTCATTGGCCAGAAGAGAACCTGCAGGAGAGAGCCCATACTACTGCCATATCACCTGTTTTGTTTCAACTGCTCGAGGTGCCGCGTCCAAGCACAGCTCCTTTGCGCCGCAGACCAGAATGAACACGGATCGTTGAGCTGGTTTGCATAGTAAAGATGCAAGCAATGTACCTCGCAAATGCTGTGCAATGCCATCATGAGAGTTGGGCAGAGTTCAGTATGGTACTGTATGGTCCTGTTCTTACCAGGAATGAGCCTTTCAAAAGCACACGGCATCACCATGATTTTGCTCCGGGAAAGGAATTGGCCGGCTAATTCACAGTACGGTGCCGAGGGCCAAAGTGCCAAAAGAAACAGATGAGAGGCATGCCAAGCGTGTTGCGCTTAGCATTCGCCCTGGCATCAAAATTGGCCCCTTCAAGGCAGCACAAAAAATACAGCACAACCGACGCAACCTTTGGAATAAGATAGATTACACAAGACTCAGGAGACCCTTTTCCTGGTGGGAGATGTTGGGAGATCCTTGGAATGTGATTTTGTGTGGGGACAATCTGCACGCCCAGAAGGCCAGTCTATTGAGTCCAGATCCAGGACTTTGAAAATCGCAGTGTGCAGAGACTTCAGTGCAGTACTTTGAGACATGTGAGCCCACAAGGAACAGATATGGACAGTTCCGTTCTTGAGCTCTCTGCAGTAGGCAATAGGAAAACCTATTAACTGCAGGTGTTTTGGACCTGCAACTTCATGCTGCCAGTACAGACTGTGCCAGAAGACAGATCATCGCAGAGTCAAATGAGAACATGTTCCGGCTTTAAGTCCACATTGTTTTCATGTCTTCTGTTTTGTCTCCTGTACAAAGGGTGCTTCAGGGGATGTGAAGCTGAGCTAGACAGCCCTCTCCTTCATCGGCTGCCTCACAAAGTGAGGTTTGATGCCCTGACAGCACTGACGCTCTCATCACTTCCACTTACATTTTTTGACTTGGGGTAACCGGAACCCTGGTTCCAAGATATTCGAGTAGGTCAACTTCAGACCATTCAAACTGATTTCTCCACAACTTGGCATGGTTCCATTGCTCAGGCATGGCTGGTAGCAGCCAGACTGCACTTGGTCTTGAAATGAGCCATTCTTGGCTTAAAATTATCATGTCTATACTCTATACCTTGCTCTCAAAGTCGTCTACTCCAATGTGTCAGCGATGTGATTGACTGAACTTGGTTGCCTCAACATCTAGGAGGACCTGCACTTCATCCTTTGGCTGAAGAAACATACCGTGAGGCTTTTTTTTTGTTCCGAGTTCAGTTTAACTGTTGTTGATATGCATGTGGATGTAGATCAGCACACATACACACACACATCGATGCGACAACATCAGCTTCTGAAATTTACGCATTGTCAAAGCATGCGCTTCTGTAATCTGTGACAGCCCAATAAAGGTGGATGCTAAGGGCTAACCATCAGCTTGTGAAAGTTGCCCAAGATGGTTGCCAAAGCTTATTCTATATAATATGCGACAACCCCACCAAGGTGGATGCTACGGGCCACCACCACAATGTAATATCCAAGGCGCTCAGCTTCCAAAGTCTCGCCCTGCCACCTACAACTCTTGCGCCTGCCACGCTGTTTTCTACTTCCCCACTTCACGGGTGTGATTTGTATGGGCCTGCCAATGCAACGCACATGCAACGCACATGCAACACACATGCAACACACATGCAACACACATGCAACACACATGCAACACACATGCAACACGAGCATTTTCCCTGTAAATTTCCAAGCAACGTGGCCGCGGGGGCAAAAATCTACACTTTCCATTCTAAGACCGGAGTTGTGGCTGCAAACGTCAAATCCTGCACGTTGACTGTAAATTTACAGGTAAAAAGCTCATGTTGCATGTCGTGTTGCATGTGTGTTGCATGTGTGTTGCATGTGCGTTGCATGGCAGGTGTGCAGGATAGAGCAATCACGCTCTCAAAGTGGTGCGCCTGCCACGCAGAACGACAGCCAGTGCACCCCACGACATTGCGGAATCAGGTCAAAAAGGTGTCAAGACTGTCGCTGCATGTATTTCACTTAGCACAACCCATATTAGCACATATGCGCCCGCGCAAGCAAACAGACACACCCACACACAAACACCCGCCCAAACTGATCCCGATGCTTTCCCTGACACAGTGTCGTCATCATTCTCGCGTTTGTCTGCAGCCATGGGTCCATCCTATTGTGTCTTTTCTGAGTCCGGGTTCTTCAAAAAAAACAGCCATCCCATGAAGTACCACGCCACAGAGGTCATGCCCCCCCCGTCCCCCAATTCAATGTTGTCTTCTGAATTTTGTGTTTTGGCGGCCTTCAAAAAAAACAGCCATTTCTGTTGATGATGCTCGGCACTTCCGATCACAACATTGAAGTTGGGGGTTGCGGGGGTAAGCAGGGTATCTCTGTGGTTTCCTGTGGATGGCTGTTTTTTTTTGAAGAACCCGGTGAGTTTTTTTTTGGGTTCCGAGTTCATTTTAACTGTTGTTGATATGCATGTAGATGTAGATCAGCACACATACACACACATCGATGCGACAACATCAGCTTCTGAAATTTACGCATTGTCCAAGCATGCGCTTCTGTAATCTGTGACAGCCCAATAAAGGTGGCTGCTAAGGGCTAACCATCAGCTTGTGAAATTTACCGAAGATGGTTGTCAAAGCTTATTCTATATATATAATATGCGACAACCCCACAAAGGTGGATGCTACGGGCCACCACCACAATGTAATATCCAAGGCGCTCAGCTTCCAAAGTCTCGCCCCTGCCACCTGCAACTCTTGCGCCTGCCACGCTGTTTTCTACTTCCCCACTTCACGGGTGTGATTTGTATGGGCCTGCCAATGCAACGCACATGCAACACACATGCAACACACATGCAACACGAGCATGTTCCCTGTAAATTTCCAAGCAATGTGGCCGCGGGGGCAAAAATCTACACTTTCCATTATAAGACCGGAGTTGGGGCTGCAAACGTCAAATCCTGCACGTTGACTGTAAATTTACAGGTAAAAAGCTCATGTTGCATGTCGTGTTGCATGTGTGTTGCATGTGTGTTGCACGTGTGTTGCATGTGCGTTGCATGGCAGGTGTGCAGGATAGATAGAGCAGTCACGCTCTCAAAGTGGCGCGCCTGCCACGCAGAACGACAGCCAGTGCACCCAACGACATTGCAGGTCAAAAAGGTGTCAAGACTGTCGCTGCATGTATTTCACTTAGCACAACCCATATTAGCACATATGCGCCCGCGCAAGCAAACAGACACACCCACACACAAACACCCGCCCAAACTGATCCCGATGCTTTCCCTGACACAGTGTCGTCATCATTCTCGCGTTTGTCTGCAGCCATGGGTCCATCCTATTGTGTCTTTTCTGAGTCCGGTGAGGCTTTTTTTTTGTTCCGAGTTCAGTTTAACTGTTGTTGATATGCATGTGGATGTAGATCAGCACACATACACACACACATCGATGCGACAACATCAGCTTCTGAAATTTACGCATTGTCAAAGCATGCGCTTCTGTAATCTGTGACAGCCCAATAAAGGTGGATGCTAAGGGCTAACCATCAGCTTGTGAAAGTTGCCCAAGATGGTTGCCAAAGCTTATTCTATATAATATGCGACAACCCCACAAAGGTGGATGCTACGGGCCACCACCACAATGTAATATCCAAGGCGCTCAGCTTCCAAAGTCTCGCCCTGCCACCTACAACTCTTGCGCCTGCCACGCTGTTTTCTACTTCCCCACTTCACGGGTGTGATTTGTATGGGCCTGCCAATGCAACGCACATGCAACACACATGCAACACACATGCAACACACATGCAACACGAGCATTTTCCCTGTAAATTTCCAAGCAAAGTGGTCGCGGTGGCAAAAATCTACACTTTCCATTCTAAGACCGGAGTTGGGGCTGCAAACGTCAAATCCTGCACGTTGACTGTAAATTTACATGTAAAAAGCTCATGTTGCATGTCGTGTTGCATGTGTGTTGCATGTGTGTTGCATGTGCGTTGCATGGCAGGTGTGCAGGATAGAGCAGTCACGCTCTCAAAGTGGCGCGCCTGCCACGCAGAACGACAGCCAGTGCACCCAACGACATTGCAGAATCAGGTCAAAAAGGTGTCAAGACAAGACTGTCACTGCATGTATTTCACTTAGCACAACCCATATTAGCACATATGCGCCCGCGCAAGCAAACAGACACACCCACACACAAACACCCGCCCAAACTGATCCCGATGCTTTCCCTGACACAGTGTCGTCATCATTCTCGCGTTTGTCTGCAGCCATGGGTCCATCCTATTGTGTCTTTTCTGAGTCCGGGTTCTTAAAAAAAACAGCCATCCCATGAAGTACCACACCACAGAGGTCATGCCCCCCCCGTCCCCCAATTCAATGTTGTCTTCTGAAGTTTGTGTTTGGCGGCCTTCAAAAAAAACAGCCATTTCTGTTGATGATGCTCGGCACTTCCGATCACAACATTGAAGTTGGGGGTTGCGGGGGTAAGCAGGGTATCTCTGTGGTTTCCTGTGGATGGCTGTTTTTTTTGAAGAACCCGGTGAGGCTTTTTTTTGTTCCGAGTTCAGTTTAACTGTTGTTGATATGCATGTGGATGTAGATCAGCACACATACACACACATCGATGCGACAACATCAGCTTCTGAAATTTACGCATTGTCAAAGCATGCGCTTCTGTAATCTGTGACAGCCCAATAAAGGTGGATGCTAAGGGCTAACCATCAGCTTGTGAAAGTTGCCCAAGATGGTTGCCAAAGCTTATTCTATATAATATGCGACAACCCCACAAAGGTGGATGCTACGGGCCACCACCACAATGTAATATCCAAGGCGCTCAGCTTCCAAAGTCTCGCCCTGCCACCTACAACTCTTGCGCCTGCCACGCTGTTTTCTACTTCCCCACTTCACGGGTGTGATTTGTATGGGCCTGCCAATGCAACGCACATGCAACACACATGCAACACACATGCAACACACATGCAACACACATGCAACACACATGCAACACACATGCAACACGAGCATTTTCCCTGTAAATTTCCAAGCAACGTGGCCGCGGGGGCAAAAATCTACACTTTCCATTCTAAGACCGGAGTTGGGGCTGCAAACGTCAAATCCTGCACGTTGACTGTAAATTTACAGGTAAAAAGCTCATGTTGCATGTGTGTTGCATGTGTGTTGCATGTGTGTTGCATGTGTGTTGCATGTGCGTTGCATGGCAGGTGTGCAGGATAGAGCAGTCACGCTCTCAAAGTGGCGCGCCTGCCACGCAGAACGACAGCCAGTGCACCCCACGACATTGCGGAATCAGGTCAAAAAGGTGCCAAGACTGTCGCTGCATGTATTTCACTTAGCACAACCCATATTAGCACATATGCGCCCGCGCAAGCAAACAGACACACCCACACACAAACACCCGCCCAAACTGATCCCGATGCTTTCCCTGACACAGTGTCGTCATCATTCTCGCGTTTGTCTGCAGCCATGGGTCCATCCTATTGTGTCTTTTCTGAGTCGGTGAGGCTTTTTTTTGTTCCGAGTTCAGTTTAACTGTTGTTGATATGCATGTGGATGTAGATCAGCACACATACACACACACATCGATGCGACAACATCAGCTTCTGAAATTTACGCATTGTCAAAGCATGCGCTTCTGTAATCTGTGACAGCCCAATAAAGGTGGATGCTAAGGGCTAACCATCAGCTTGTGAAAGTTGCCCAAGATGGTTGCCAAAGCTTATTCTATATAATATGCGACAACCCCACAAAGGTGGATGCTACGGGCCACCACCACAATGTAATATCCAAGGCGCTCAGTGCCAAATTGCATAACCCATGGGGGATCTAGGTCCGGAAATATTTATTTTTGGTAGATAAGGATTATATATGGTAGAATACCTATGTTCATCTTCATAGCATAGACCTGAATTGCAAACAATATTTCATAATACGTGATTCACTCACACCGACATGGACCAACATCATTGCTTGACAATGTGTGTTGTATGCTATCTATATCTGAGATCTCACTGCATGTTGAGTGCATACACTTTGGGCTGCGCACATCAAGGTGTCAATCGGTTCGGTTTGGTTCGTTTTTTCTCCCTTTCCCACAGTGCCCAGTTGAAACTTGTTTCACTGGGACAGTGTCTTTTAGAAGATCTGTTTTTTTCTTCAACAGGCTCCGGCCCTGTTCAGATCGTATGAATCATTTGGTGTTTGATTTCAATGATCGACTAGAAATCATCAAAAAAAAATATTATCTAGCACCATGAACCAATGATCATAAGAACCTCTCAGCACAATATAGTATATACAAGTCCCATAATGTATTCAAGGTGGAGCCTGGAGACCAGATCGGCAGATAACTGAGATTGAAACCCGGGAATCTTTAGTTTCAGGTCAGGTTTGTGTTTTCAACCCACCGACTCCCTCGAAGATTCGTCAACGATCAATGTGTTTTTTTGATCATCAACATAACTAGCAATAAATCTAATTAATGGTCTTGACTGTCCGGAGACCAGAGATCCAATGACATTACAGTCAACAGATTCGATTCACTATGGCACTGCTCAGTGGGTGTTGTGTCCATCACATCCCGCATGAAAGACACCCCGAAGTGCTTTGGAAGCAATGCAAGGGCCCCAGCGCACGTCCTCGCCACTGTCCTTAGCAAGCGGGCAGGGCTGCAACCGGATGATATGCCCCGATGTCTGAGATATAGTTATATATATATATACAACTATATGATATAAATCTAAAAAAAAACATGTATAGTATATATATATATATATCTATCTCAATGATATCTGATATATTTATATATTTACGTAAGGCAATCGACCGGGTTATGATCACGTCAGCCAGTCGCAATCATAGGATCCTAGCAATGTTCAATGCTCACGGAACATGTTCATAGCTATTAGTTAGTGATGGTGGAATAAAACATATACTTAGAACTTGGCTGGATTGTTTTTTTCCAGTTCAACCTACAACAGAAAATCACGATGTGGCATCTCGATGCTACTGATCACCTATCTATGTGATACATATTGATGATGATAATCGAACGTTCATGATTTAGAATCAGATGAACATAATCAAATGGCTGGCTAACCTCTAACTATAGATTGATCGATATTAGATAATTAGATATATTAAAAATTCATTCATAATATTACATCCTCGCCTCGCCTCATTCCCATCAAATATGATTACTGGATTCAGAAAGTCTGGTCTGGAAATCCAACCTTAAATTAAGATCTAAAATTAGCGAACCACATGCCACATACCATATGTCATCCCAGTGCCCCAACCATGCCATCCCGGTGTCTCAACCAGTCACTCCTCCCCCACGAGCACGTCCACGACCACGTCCTTTGCCGCGTCCCTTGGTGCCATCTTTCATGTCACCCTTGCCCTTGCCCTTGACCGACGCCGCTACGGACTTAGGGGTTGCCCTCTTCTTTGGTGCCGGGTTGGCTGCCTCCTCTCCATCAGCCGCTGGGCGCTTGCGACCGGTAGATGGCTTGGTCTCATCCTTGTCATTGATCTTCTTTTGTTTCTTCTGGGCAAGCTTATCATCAGCCTTGTCTTTATTGTCCTTTTTGTCCTTTTTGTCCTTTTTGTCCTTTTTGTCCTTCTTGGACTTGGACTTGTCATCTTTGTCTTTCTTGTCCTTCTTTTCCTTTTTTTCCTTCTTTTCCTTCTTTTCATCATGCTTGTGTTCCTTGGCTTTCTTGCCGTTCTCCTTGTCCTGGTCCTTGTCCTTCGACTTTGACTTTCCATGCTCATCCTCAGATCCAAGCATCTTCTTGCCTTGTTCTCTCGCCTTTGATTTCTCTTTGGCACTCTTTCCCTTGGCTGCATGTACTGCAGGCTTGTCAATGACGCTGTCACCAGCCCCATCCTTTGTCGGACTCGGGTCTGTCTGCTTTGGAACGGAGTTGAAGTAGGACTTCAACGTGGCTGATGAGGCTGACACTGGCTTCCCGGTTGCCTCCTGAGCAGGATCCTCATCGGGACACTGGGCCTTCCCCTGTCCATCTGAACAGTGACCTGGGTCGTTGTTCTCCTCCGGTTTCTTCTCGTCATCAGGTGTCTTCTCAACGTTGGTCGTATTCTCTTCCTCAGCCTCAGCCTCAGCCTTCTCTTCAGTGGTTGCTTTCTCCTCCTGATGTGTGTCCTCTTCACCGACCTTGATCTCCTGATGATCAACCTGCACAGTCTCAGCCTCAGCTGCCATCTCCGGACATTCTTTGCTCTCCACGTTGGCCTCATGGTTCTCTGCACCGGACACATCTCCAGGCTCAGTATCTGACAACTCTGAGAGCTCAACCACCTCGTCGTCCTCGAAGTCACTGTCCTCTTCTGCCTGCTCTCCATTTTTCACATCATCCCCAGCTTCCTTCTCTGGCTGAGAATCCTTTGTCTTAGCTGCCTCCTCTGTGGCGGCCGCTGTTGTTGACTTGGGTGCTGAAGATGATGCGGTCGTCTGTGGCGCAATGGCTGTGATCTTGACTGTTGCCTTCTCAGCTTTTGATGTCTTCTCTGCATCCTTGGCTTTAGGCTCTGATGATGGTGGTGCCTTCAGCTTTGCCCGGACAACTTGAACCGAATCTGGATTATCCATAAAGGCCGCAGCTGCCTTCATCATCACGACGCTGATCTCTGCCCTTAGTTCATCATGATGTGGTTAAGATATCTGATCTAATGGATTTGAATTTCAGTTGGAAATGATATTTGTATCTTAGTTATCATGTTCATCATCATCATCATCATCATCATCTTCTTCATCATCCATTGTGATTGTCTTAGTCATCATAAATCAACATATCTTTATCTAATCGGTATAGGCACAGGGCATAGGCAGCAAATATCATTAATTGTATGTTCTTCATCACATACTAAGCTACATACTATATACCTTAATGTATCTAAGTTATGCCATGGTATGATATAAGTTGTTTTAACATATATGAGATGATGTAATTATAACTCGCGGCTCGCATCAGATCATCACAGAATCGGAAGAGAAATCTATAACAAAAAACACTGCAACAAAACGATCCCAAAAAACTAAAAACAAACAAATACTAATGTTCGATACCAAGGCTCTTCGGGGCAATGCCACTGGTAAAGATCACAGACTCGATAGCGGTGGAGGATAGCAAGGGGGAAGGCACCCGAAGGATCACATTATTTGCTACCACGGACTTTTCCATCACAATAGAGCCAGCCGGCACATAGAGCACGTCTCCTGGTATGATGCACTCATAGCGGAAGTTCACTGGCAGGTTCTCACGTAAGAAGTCTTCTCGGGCCGTCTGCAGGAACCGCATGATGTCCTGACTAGAGATATTTTAAAGTTTGCCTGCGATAGCCCGATGACTGGTAGGACATGCCTTGGAGCCGTCCTAAACCTAAATAATTTGATTGATCATAGATACCAGAGGAACTTTGATCCAACTCATTTTTATCTACACTACGCTGCACTACTCTTCAGTGACTTTTCAGACTTCAAATCTCGAAGTTGTGTTTCCTTACTACTTCTTGATGACAACTGTAGTGTGAAGTGAATGTTCACACACAGTCCTTGATCATCTCTGGCGCCATCTCAGCATTGATTTCATCAGGAAGTGCAGCAGCGTCATGCGTATGCATCATGCCCAGTAGCTCCATGGCTGGAGCACAGGCCACGATCCGTTGACCTTCGATCTGGTAGAGGAAGGCAGCTCCCGGAACTGGCAGATTGCCTGTGAAAACACCTCCATGCTTGGCGCCCACCCAAGCCACTCCGGTCATCCTGCGCATCTCCTTCATTGCCGCTTCCGCATCCCTCTGATTCCTGATGGCTTCATCATAGATCCTTAGACGATGAACCATCAAGTTAAGGGATTGATTGATATCATAATCACAACCAGCCAACCATTGAAAAAATAGAAAACCAAATTGTTTAGATTGTTGATCGGAGAAATCGAAGCAATTGTTAGTTGCGTCGTTGTGCATTGCATTTCTTCATAAAACTGAATCTGAATGAACTGATATTGATCCCTACTTGAACTGAATGGCTCTCCCACGGACCATAACAGACAAGGAACTCCTTGCCCAAGTGATCTCGATCAAGGACATTAACCCTAGGGACGTCACAACGATCTTGATGTTCAACAGACAGCTGTTGCAGTCGTTGAGCAATCTTGTCGTCCATCGCGAGCATGAGTGCAGGACCGTCAGCGATGGATGTCGCTCGTGCATCCCACTTAGCATTTGGTGCCTTGTAGAGCTCCTCCACCTGCTGAACAAAGCTTTGGGACTCCTGGACCAGCACCTTCTGCATCGCATTGCAATCCGATGGATTCAGGGAATCGTCTTCCTCGGTGATTGATTCGTTTGTTAAGTAACCGGATGGCCAGTGATTGACCGATATACACATTGTAACTTAAAGTAACATGTTTAAAAACCGCAATGTTCGTGGGCGACTAAGATACATTATATTTATATGATATCTGAGTGTCTGGCTGATATATATATATATATATATATATATATATATATGTTGTTTTATCTATTATTGTCGTTCTATAACTATATTCTAAAAGTCCAGTCTATAGCTATAGCCTATAATGAGCATGTGAATATGAAGACTGATCGAGTCAGTCAACAAAATTTTAATCCCAAGACTCGACCTGATTCCACTTCCCTGGACCCCGACTCACAACCACAATTTAAAAAAAAAACAAGTCCCAACAACTAGCCATGAATCAGAGAGAACCTTCTTGAAGGGGCCACGTCGCAACCGCGCAATGCATGCTGCCCCGGGAACCTCTGCGATCTGATCAACGAAGGAAGCCACGTCGTTCGCCACTGCCATTGCACCGAGAGGAAGCTTAAACATAGCATGGAGTAGCTCAGGATCATCTTCAGTCAGCTCTTGTGTGCCAGAACGGTTTCTGTTCCTTGTCTTTTTGCTCTTCCCCTGGGCCGCGGCCTCCTCCACATCAGCTTGATCACCTCCTCCCTCTTCTGCCATACGTTCCTTTTCCGCCTTGTCCGCTCTGGCCTTTGCCGCTTTCAGAATCTTTTCTCGCTTCTTCTTCTCAGCTTGTGCAGCTCGTTTCTCCTCCTTCTGGTTCTCACGGGCAAGGGCCTTCTCCTCGTCCTGCTTTGCCTTCGCCAATGCTTGCACATTTGCCGTCCAGGCAGCCGCTTCCTTGCAACAGCAGTCAGCAATCTTCTTGAGTACTTCAAGTGCATTGCGATGAACTTCAGCTAATTGATCCACATGTTGGCAGCTGGGTTGCCTCAGCATGTTGTATGAACAGGGTCAAGCAACATAGCAATTATTGCGTCTTATAATCATATATTGTACTTGTAACTATAATACATTTATATATAATTTTATATAACATAACACAGCATATATATATATACATACATAATACATATTATATATATATATCCGATCCGAATCCATATTATTCATTATCAATATATAATACTATAGAATTGACTCTACCCCATCTCTCCGGACCCACACCTATGCACCTTTCTCTCACACATATGTGTCCAAGATACAGATCGAGCAGCACATTTCGGGTATACCTGACCACTCCCATGGTTTGGCATGCCTCTGGATCGGCAAGGAAAGTGGTGCGGCAATCCTTCAGGTAGGGATCCTGACAAGCCCGGTCATACAAGTCCTTGCTCATGTCGAGGCCCACCTTTCCCGAACTAGTGTCACGTGCAATCGTCACCATGAGCTGTCGCTGCCTGAGTAACTCCAAGGTGGGATCTTGTTTGATGGCCTCTGGTGCCATGAGCTTTGGCGCCACCACATCAAAGATGTTCTCAGCATCTGCCATCGCCTTGTTCAAGAGGCGCTCAACTTCACAGAAGTCTTTTGTTGTCCTCGATCTAACCTTCGAGGCTGCCACTAAAGGATTGCCCCCGGTCGATTGTGTGGTGGTAGTTTTGCCAGTGGTCCTTTTTGCTCCTGCCTTTGCTTTAGGTCCTGCTGAGCTGGGAGCTTCACATGCGAACATTGACGTACCTGCCCCTGCCGGTCGAAGTCGAACAAGACTTTCCTCTGTCTCCAGGGCCCCGTCAAGGTAGGACGCATGAGCCTTCTCTGATTGCTCTTGAAGCTTTGCTTCGGTGGGATTCCTGCAGGTGTCCTCAAGCTCTTGTGTGAACCCACGGTCCTGCGGACGTGCACATGAGGTGAAGTTGGTGAATTATAATCGTTAATAATTCATGTAGAATGTAGAGCTCTTTGTATATCAATGCTATCAATACAGACGAGACGAGAATATAAGATTGTCGGTCAATTGTCGAATCGGAATCAATATTCAATGTAGTTAAATGACTAATGAAAATTTTAACGTATCGATAACTAGCATAATAACGTTCACAAGTCACAAGTCATATTTGTTTCGAATCATATGAACTATGAACTGGGATCCATCTTGGAATACTCAGACTCCTACTCAGACTCAGATAATGTGCCTACACCGGAAGCCCTAGATCTGTCCTTGTAAGTGGTATTGGTTTCCACTTCGTCGACAGGTACCCAAAGACGGAAAACCTTGGTTCATTGTGAGGTGCATGGATTAGGTTAGGCGTATGAGCCATTGAAATAAGGAACCATTCCAATGGACTCTCCATTGGGATTGGTTGCCTCCACCCTGTCCCGACGAACCGACTCATCGGCAAACATCGTCTTCCACTTTCGTTGAGCGGCAGCAGGTGTAAGTCCTCGGCAACAAGGTGTGAACAGTGTGAACTAATAGAAGAAGAAGGAACAAACAGATACAGATATGTCATATACTGGTCAAAGATGTGAAAGTAATAGAGTATATAGTCTAAAGTCCAGAGTCCAGAGTTCAGAATATGTATATATATCATATCATGTCATGTCATATATATATATTAGTTCGAGTTACGAGTTCAAGCATAAATCGCATCAATGTTGATTCCAGCTTAACCATATGTATATATATATATATATAAATAATAATCAGTTAATAAAATAATAAAACCAAAGATAAATACACACATCATCGTTACTCGACGAATCAACGATTTGGAATTCAATGGTTAATTTGAATTATATGTTGTTTATTTATTCAGTGCTAGGCTCCAGTCATATGTGTTCCCAGTTCCATGCCTCAGTTCCTTCCCGTAAAGTTTAGTAGAAGGAGTAAGGAGATTGAAGGAAATCGAAAACAATTTATGGTAAATCCGATAGACCCATCATTTCATTGAATCAGATCAGATGTATGTAGGTTCAATGGTGTTTCCCTGCCTGATGATGACAAGATTCTTTGGTAGCTAGGACACTTTGATGTGAAAAACTCCATGAAATCGTCCTGACACATTGGGCGCCTAGTGAAGGATGCCTCGTCCCTTACACCGGTACTTCTGAACCTCTTCAGTCGGCCAAAGTCCCATTCCTTTGTCTTTTTGCCCTTTCCAGGGGCTGGGCACCTTAGATGCGGAGTAGGGATTGGTTTCGAGTTTCGGATCTTGTTTGTTTACCTGATGCAACGATGCAACCATCAAAATCCCTACTACAGTAAATAAACAGGATTGTTTTTCTACAGTAAATTTGACAACAAACATATGAATGTGTGCGGTTAATTAGTGAGAAAAACTCCAGATATTTTGTTTGTAATTGCAAATCTTCTGTAAAGGAACACCGATGACTGTCAGTGTCAAACAAATATCAAGTTCAGGGACTCTGAGAGCGATCAGTTGTTTTGAGCAAAACCAAAGTCTATGATGCGAGACCATGTATGCCATGGTTCAAACTGAGGGGCAATTGCCACTGCTATAATATATATATATGTAAATTACTACAGTAGATAATATATGTTTAATTATGTTTATATGCACTATACACTACACTCATGGCTCTTTTGTTTGCTGTTAAGATACGTATCAGAAAAATTCTTGACGTGTTCCAGCAATTCATCCGGGTTATTCTTTTCAAGCGTAGTCAATGTTTCGCTGAACTCATGGCCCTTCTTTGCAGCCTGCTTCATGAGACCATCCCGGGCCGAGCTATGTCGCGGGCACAGCTGAATCAGCCTAAGCCACCGAGAGGACCGATTGCTGTATGGGTTCTGGATGGTGATGATACTTCTGAGTCATTCTGAGATACTCTATATCATCCATATATATATATATATATGTCGATAATCGTGAGCATTCGATAATATTCGATTGAGATAAAATTAACGGCTGCCAGAAATAACACAATCTCTTAGGTTATCATACACTATGTATATATACAATAGTAGTGCAGTGCTGGGTATAATTGTATAATGTAAAAGGTCGGGGAGTCATGGCTACTATGAACACATATTTTGAAACAAATACTCACCGTCACTGACTCATTGACGAGAAAAAAACATCCTGAACATTGAACGCCGTTTCCGGGGCCTCTATACAATACACAAATGCGCAATTCACACTGCACACCGAGAAACTTAGAAGGCTGTTTCATCATCCTGGCATCGCATCCGGGAATTTGACATTGGACCATGAAAAAGCCCAAGTCAGAACCACCTTGTACCACACCCTTTCCAGGGGTGGACGGTGATGGCACTGGTGTGGCTCCCACCAGGTCTTCCGGACCCGGATTGAACCTACTCTCAGACCAGGATGCCGGAGATGGGACCGACGTCGGAGAACCCGAGGCGGCCACGAACGGAACGATTGCAAATGATGATGTCACCTCTGGTATATCCATCATGAACCGTCGACGTGTTTTCCACACTGGATGATTGATCGTAATGAACGGTCGGACGATGATGGAAAAAATGTGAGCAAAAATGCTACTGCGATGGTATACGTCGAATCAGTTCTTATGATTTGTGGTTCACATTGACTACAGTGTGTTGATGCTTCCATGATGCAACTGTTCGAGTCGTCGAGTGATCATTGTTTATCAAACAAATCTTGTACGTCCTTGAACTGTGGTAATCTTTGGTAATTTTACATACATCACATGGAACATTCACAAAAACATGTCGCAGGCCGCAGGCAGATAGTTTGCCTTTTAGTCCCATACGATTCGATCCTCTCAAAATATCATTTCCCATTTCCCATGTGTTCACCTCCTGTCCTGTGAGGTGTTCCTGACTGATGAGTCAATGGGCTGCTGAAGTTGTGGCACTCCGTCAGGGTCTTGAGTTGTATGATGTCACTAAGGATATGTAAAGACAATGAGGAGTCGAGGTCTGAATCATAAATCAAGAGCAAACATAACTATAATAAGTACAAGTATTCTTTTAGACCAATGAATGAATGAATGAATGAATTTCTAGATATTCTCTCCTACCCTGGCTCGACCGGGAGTGCCACACGCTACGCTCTGAGGATCTTCAGGCTGCACAGAAGGCACGCGTGGATGGAACCCACGACTGATGCGTGCATCGCCTGCATGGCAGATCTGGCTATGGTTTACTCAACATTTATCGTTCCATGGTTGAATTTCTTATTGTTCATTTGCTTATTATTGAATTATTGTCGGTGATTCTGAAATTCTGAAATCATTTCTTTTCGTATCTATCCATCCATTCACACACCCGACCTGTCCATGCCGCCAAGCTTCGTTCCCCGCAATGCGTTTTTTCACTGTGGCGGGCGGCTGGTAAGACCAGATCGGGCATGGATCGGTGTGGGATGAGTGATCTGGAAAGATCGGAATGCCCATTGACTGGAGATGTTCCTGTCAGGGAAGTCAGGCAATGTTATCATCAACCGTGGCTCAAGTGATGCCTATTCATTGAAGCTGACTAACAAGCTGAATCCGGACTGTGGATATGATCTTCAAACAAGAATGAATCAATGTATATTTTATTAATTAATATTAAAATTGCATTTATGATTTAATCTTGTTGTAAGTTGTAGGTATTCACAATCATAGACTATTGAGTATTGACACTATGTTGTCTACCTCGCCATCGGTTTCATCTAATCATCGTGGCCTCAGACATCAACCATGTGTCATATGTCATCTGATGGATAATGGATAATCACTAATAGAATCACTAATCTCAATCTCAATAGTCTAAATTAAATATATTGGAATTGGAACAATATATTAAATACTGTCACCGTCACCGTCCACTCCTCATCCAATAACCATCGTTCCTCACCAAGGTCACCATTGAGATGTATGATGAACATACAGCCCTGACGCAGTAAGGCTGGGAGCCAGTTCGCGATGATGGGTCGTCTCAGAGGATTTTGCTGTAAATTGCAAATCATCGATGCTGGGACTCCACCTAGGATCGGTTGACCAGTGCCTAGTCATCAACAGCTCAGCTATTGGAGAACGACCACTGGTGCAAGGCAATCGATGTAATGGCGGGGTATCAACAGAATCAACCAGCTAGGCTAGTAACTAGTAATTAAATAGAATCTAATAGAATAGTTTTTTTTCCTGATTAGTTAGATTATTGAGTCAATGTTCGAACCGACACGGGTATCCTGTCCTAAGATACTCAACGACGAAACCCTTCCACCCCATTGGATCGAGCATCGCTCCTTGGACTTCAACTGATGCTTCTTGACCTTCTTTAGGTTCCGATACCGGCTTAGCCAAGACGGTTTTGCACCTAGGTCGGGACATGACGTAGGTATGCCAGGTTTCAACCTCATAGTATGTTTTAACATGATTGCAGGATCATGTCACAATGAATTGGACCTTTTCATAAACCACAATAACATATCCTGATAGTCTTACTGACTCTGACAGTCTGACAGCTATGACTTTGAACATCTCACAATCTCGAGAGAATCTCACTCAATTAAACAATGAATCGTTAACGGTGAATAGTGAATATAGAATCAATATATCTAACTTTAAATGAATTACATTATACATTGTAGCAATTACAATGCTAAATTTTGTGTCTCAAATCATAGGCCAGTGGGCCAGACCATGCTATTTTTGTATTTATCCGATTCACGTTTGGATGTCTAGATACCCGTCAGCAGCTCGCTGAATTTGCTCTGAAGCGATCTACAGGACCGGTGTGCCGCTGTCTTTCGAGCCTCCTCCACAAGCTCCTGGCAGGACATGTGGGTAGGTGACATGAAACCTTGGGTGTAGTGTAGAGTCGTCATGCAATGCAAAAAGGATAAACTAAATGACAAGTGACTTCAAGTGATACAGTGATCAGTAATTACATCAACCTCTCCCAGTTACTATCCTCTCCCAAAAAAAAATCAAATCAGACTCCTTGGGGGCGCAGAGAAGATGACCCACTGGCATAACGGGCGCCCTCATAATCTGATGAATCAGCTGAATACCCCCAAGCCGACTGTCCAGCTCAACCTCGCCCTTGAGGGTCAAAACTGTATAGGCCCGTGGACGATGAGCAGGCCAACCGAATTGATGAGGGCTTAAGAGCCAATCAGCATTCGTCTCCTTGATTTTTTAATATCTAAGGCGGCAGGCAGGAGAGAAATTGGAAAGGGATGGAGAGGAAGGGTTGACGACATGTTTGCATCTGCATATGTAGCCAATTGGCCAATCATCAGAAATTGAAAGTGAAAGTTTTGAATACCTATTCCTATTTCCTTATGGACCTTGACTGGCTGGTCAGCTTAGCCCCTCACTGGATCCACCACCACATTGACATCGTAGATATGGCCCATGTATCGCTCGAAGAGCGATCGAGAAAATTTAGGCGCACATTCGTGCACAATCACTTCCTGCAACAAAATATGTATTGATGGCTCGTTGATGTGGGTAGTGACAGTGGTGAAGGTAAGCATTTGCATATCAAATATAATTTTAGCTAAAATACAACACCAACACAGTCAAACTTAAACATATTCATTTTCAACCTAAAACGTGGGGCGGCATCCGACATCAACATGTGATCGTTGAATCTAAGAAAGCAACCATAAACCACTGACATCATATGGTCCTCTCGACATAGCAGCCTTTCTGACATCCATATGGCTAGCGGCAACCCACTGATGCCGAGTAGTCCGGCGCCATTGCCTTAGAGAATGTGATAACTTGTTTATTCGATCATTTCGTCTGATTACTGAAAGACAATGTGTAAGATCATCAGCCTCTAACTTCTAACCTCAAACTAATCGATGAACCAATGTGTCTTGATTGGATGATGAATAGTGGCACTGGCACTGATGTATTGATGTTACCTTGTACTACATTGCAGCGTTATCAGTATTATAACTAGGGACCTGACCGATGGCTGAAAAGTCCACACAGGTACTCCCAGCCAGTGCCATTCGGATAGCCCGCTTAGAACCCGCAATCGGAGCAGCTGCCTTGGAGGCAAATGCAGCTGGTGACGGACAATCCTGCGCCGTGGGTTGGCTCAATGACATTGGGCGGGGGACATTGGCTAAGTCACCAGGTTGAAATTCGCTCTCCAGCATAATTTATGATCTTCAAACACAACTCGAGTCAAAGATATATCTGCAATGGCAGTTATGACTGTTGACAACAATCATCCTGATTACAACATCGTTAAACTTAAGTCGAAATGCTTCCAGACCATGACCGAGCTTTTGTTAGATGAAGAATTTAAAACATATGCTTTTGGTCCGTTTGTCCTTTTCATTCTCGACGATCAAATGCTGCTGAGTCAGAGGCTCTACACAAGGCAAAGGCCACCCAAACGCTCTATGCGTGTGTAGGCTAGACTGACCCCTGTTCTGGTCAGTATCTGCTCCGAACTCTGGAATGAAACTCCTAAGAGAAAATATGCTGGCCGGGCTCAGTTCACACAGCTTTCGTAAGCAATCCTTGCTATGTTTCAGTGCCACGGCTATTCATCTAGAAACAAACTTCAAGCATTTGAGCTAAACCAAAGGGAAAGACGAACTGCACTTGACTACTGCCTTGGAAATTGAGCAAAGTAATCAAATCCTCGAGGGATTGGTGCATAGACAATCTCTTCACTGCCATCACCATGACCGGCTTCGTCCTGACCCAGGTCAGGGCTACTGTCATCATCGTTGGAGGCTGGGTTCGTGGATGGGGGCTGTGAGCCGGGTCGACGCGGCAAGACCCGCATAGTGCATCGGGTCTGGTACCTGATCCCTACGTTGACATCAATTGCCATGGTGGCGATGCATCCACGAATGTCAAAGGTCAGTCGGTCAAATCCTAGCTTGGCTGAAGTCACAAAATCAGAGATACGGGTTCTCAACTGGTGAGCAATCCAAGCAGGATGAGGCATCATCAAGGGCTCAAGACGATCTGGAAGATTCATCGGGTCGGCGCTCATGACACTGGTTCGTTTGTACAACAAACCAAAGCTCAAGTTAAAGGTCAGGCTGCTAGAGCTGACATCCATGAAGGGTGAAAGCATGATCAAGATGTTCAAGAACTGCTCTTGGATGTCATCCACGTAGGCAGACACTTGGCCGGATGTCGGGAACAATGGCCCCATCGTCGGCGCAAACATGTTGATTCTAGACTTTTTTGTGAACTTTAACTTAGGTGTCCTTTGTACCCAGAATGTCTGCGGTCATAAAACATTGAATTCAGATTACCATCACACATGGAAAGATGAATGGATATAGACTCGACTCAAGGCTCTAGAAATTTCATGGTCCATGAGTCCATGAGTCCATGATAACAGATTAGTGGCACATCAGCATGACCATCCCAATCCAATTCAGTCCTTGGGTCTTTTGCTGCCGCTGCAGGCATAGCATTTGGCATTTTTCCTGAACACCGGTGTCCCATCAGGATTATGTGATAGACGTTTCATGTAGGAATCAAACAGATCTTCTCCGTATTCTGTACGGATAGCTCGACCAACCGATTCCCCACCATCTTCAGAACCTCGGATCATGGTCATGGTCTATCATGATGAAGGTTGGTGATCGTGGTCAAACATGTTTGTATGTGGAATCATATAAATACGCATTTATGTTAAGTAATGTACGATGTTCAGTGTTGTGTTCCCTGATCTGAGTAGCTGAGTAGAAAATATATGTATACTATGTATACTTATTTTTGTAACTTGTAAAAGTCGTAGTATAAATTTATATTAATATATTATATATATATATATACTCTTGATCAAAATCCACCAAAGTAGCTGGTGACTTCTTTGATTCTCTGCTCGGCCAGTCTGATCATCTGGGCTCTCATGGATATGCAGTCGGACAATGCTGAAGGTGCGATGCGCTCCTCCAACTGCCCAGACACGTGTTCTGGTCTGTACTCCTGAGTAGCACTGTGGTACCCAATAAATGTTGGATTGGATTGACCATTGACATTGAATATTAGATGTATTAAGTTAAGTTTGAAGTATGAGATCCAACATGAAAATATATATGAATCAACTGCCTGTTGCCAACATAAAACACCAAACATTGAAAAAAATCACATGCCGTGAGTCCGCATGAAGGGACATGAGGAGGTTTCGACAGTGTGGGTCCAAATCACAAGCCGTTGCCGTCCGAACCCCTGCCGAGGACGTCGTGTGATCCTCTTCTTCGAGGCGCCAGGCACCTTGGACAGACCGGATGATACCCATGGTAATGTCATACGGATCAGCAACATTCTGACAGAGTATTATAATGAATTGAATCAAACCTTGAACATTGAACATCAATCAATATGATCCAGTCCGAGTCCATGGTCTGAAAATCAGCACACCAGTTCGAACCAATGTTTTAGACAGAAGTAAGGTCCTTACGTAGCATATGCTTGTACTGTCGGTGCATCGTCCATGAACCGGTTCCAGATCCAGCATAGGATTCATGGAGTTCGATTCCATGCTGCATGATGGCTTTGAAGTTCTCCCGACAATATGATGCATTCTCATGAGTAGTCATCAAATGTTGGGCATTGAACTGGGGCCACTCCATGAGACCACGAACTGTATCCGGACCATGTGGCCAGTTCATAGTTTTTGCCTGGAGCGGGATGGTCATGTGTATGACATTGGCAACCCTAATCACTAATCACTTTTGGAAGAGACATCAGGTCTGGTCTGGAATCGGAAAGTAAACAATGCCATGTCAAATGTCGAGATTAACATAATGTAACGAAAGGAAGTTGAGCTTCTCAGAGAACCCCTTGCCCAACCCATTGCCTTACGCTGAGCTTGGTTTGTCATATCTTCTTGATCATCATCATATGCATCCTTCTCATTGTACGTAGGGCTCTCTGTCTCATCCATGTTGCCCCCCACCGATTCCGAATCTGAGGATTCACTACTACGACTGCTGGAACTCCTTGGAGTCGAGTCATTGGAACTGTCTGAAGAGTTCCTGGGACATAAATCATCGGGTGGGATGGCCGACAGGCTGCCCCCATTGCAATCAAGGGTTCCTGCCATGCATTCCCATTCCGCCATTGGAACCGGCTTGAACCACCTCAAGACACCAGAATCGCTCGCTGCTGCCGATCTAATCAATTTTCAATTCCTTACAGGCCAAAAAATTCCTTAGAGAAATAAAAAAAAATATTTCTCTAAGGATTTTATAGAAACTGCACGATCATGAATTGCATTTCCCAGAGGAAAACCCAAGGTGCAACCCAATTCTTAGGGGTCTAAATGATGGTTTAGACGTCTGAATTTAAGGTTGGGAGAGCCATATATGATCCAGAAACGCAAAATAGTATCGTGCATAAACTACAAAATCCTTAGAGAAATATTTTTTTTATTTCTCTAAGGATTTTTTTGGTCTGTAAGGAATTGAAAATGTTAACCTAAAAATAAAAACACCCAGATGAATTTGAATCCACATATCAGGTACATAGTGTGACATTACCCAACAATGTACATATTTAGAGCTAGGTTTGCTTCTATGTTTCAGGATGAGCTTTTACAACATTCAAGGTATATGTTTATGCTACTTCTGTATCTTAGGCTTTTTGGTGCGGGAGGGTCGACATTGTTCCCTTAGAGAAATAAACAAAAAGACTCTAAGGATTTTGGTGTGGGAAGGTCAGCATTTTTTTCCTTAGAGAAATTAAAAAAATATTTCTCTAAGGATTTTGGTGTGGGAGGGTCAGCATTTTTTCCTTAGAGAAATAAAAAAAAATATTTCTCTAAGGGTTTTGGTGTGGGAGGGTCAACAGTTTTCCTTAGAGAAATAAAAAAAAATATTTCTCTAAGGATTTTGGTGTGGAGGGTCAGCATTTTTTCCTTAGAGAAATAAAAAAAATATTTCTCTAAGGATTTTGGTGTGGGAGGGTCAGCATTTTTTCCTTAGAGAAATAAAAAAAAATATTTCTCTAAGGATTTTGGTGTGGGAGGGTCAGCATTTTTTCCTTAGAGAAATAAAAAAAAATATTTCTCTAAGGATTTTGGTGTGGGAGGGTCAGCATTTTTTCCTTAGAGAAATAAAAAAAATATTTCTCTAAGGATTTTGGTGTGGAGGGTCAGCATTTTTTCCTTAGAGAAATAAAAAAAATATTTCTCTAAGGATTTTGGTGTGGGAGGGTCAGCATTTTTTCCTTAGAGAAATAAAAAAAATATTTCTCTAAGGATTTTGGTGTGGGAGGGTCAGCATTTTTTCCTTAGAGAAAAAAAAAAATATTTCTCTAAGGATTTTGGTGTGGAGGGTCAGCATTTTTTCCTTAGAGAAATAAACAAAAATATTTCTCTAAGGATTTTGGTGTGGGAGGGTCAGATTTTTTCCTTAGAGAAATAAAAAAAATATTTCTCTAAGGGTTTTGGTGTGGGAGGGTCAACGGTTTTCCTTAGAGAAATAAAAAAAATATTTCTCTAAGGATTTTGGTGTGGAGGGTCAGCATTTTTTCCTTAGAGAAATAAAAAAAATATTTCTCTAAGGATTTTGGTGTGGGAGGGTCAGCATTTTTTCCCTTGGAGAAATTAAAAAAATATTTCTCTAAGGATTTTGGTGTGGGAGGGTCAGATTTTTTCCTTAGAGAAATAAAAAAATATTTCTCTAAGGATTTTGGTGTGGGAGGGTCAGCATTTTTTCCTTAGAGAAATAAAAAAAAATATTTCTCTAAGGATTTTGGTGTGGAGGGTCAGCATTTTTTTCCTTAGAGAAATAAAAAAAAAATATTTCTCTAAGGATTTTGGTGTGGGAGGGTCAGCATTTTTTCCTTAGAGAAATAAAAAAAATATTTCTCTAAGGATTTTGGTGTGGGAGGGTCAGCATTTTTCCTTAGAGAAATAAAAAAAATATTTCTCTAAGGATTTTGGTGTGGAGGGTCAGCATTTTTTCCTTAGAGAAATAAAAAAAATATTTCTCTAAGGATTTTGGTGTGGGAGGGTCAGATTTTTTCCTTAGAGAAATAAAAAAAATATTTCTCTAAGGATTTTGGTGTGGGAGGGTCAGCATTTTTTCCTTAGAGAAATAAAAAAAAATATTTCTCTAAGGATTCTGGTGTGGGAGGGTCAGCATTTTTTCCTTAGAGAAATAAAAAAAATATTTCTCTAAGCATTTTGGTGTGGAGGGTCAGCATTTTTTTCCTTAGAGAAATAAAAAAAATATTTCTCTAAGGATTTTGGTGTGGGAGGGTCAGCATTTTTTCCTTGGAGAAATAAAAAAAATATTTCTCTAAGGATTTTGGTGTGGGGGGGTCAGATTTTTTCCTTAGAGAAATAAAAAAAAATATTTCTCTAAGGATTTTGGTGTGGGAGGGTCAGCATTTTTTCCTTAGAGAAATAAAAAAAATATTTATCTAAGGATTCTGGGGTGGGAGGGTCAGCATTTTTTCTTTAGAGAAATAAAAAAAAATATTTCTCTAAGGATTTTGGTGTGGAGGGTCAGCATTTTTTTCCTTAGAGAAATAAAAAAATATTTCTCTAAGGATTTTGGTGTGGGAGGGTCAGCATTTTTTCCTTAGAGAAATAAAAAAAAATATTTCTCTAAGGATTTTGGTGTGGGAGGGTCAGCATTTTTTCCTTAGAGAAATAGAAAACAATATTTCTCTAAGGATTTTGGTGTGGGAGGGTCAGATTTTTTCCTTAGAGAAATAAAAAAAAATATTTCTCTAAGGATTTTGGTGTGGGAGGGTCAGATTTTTGTTTTTCCTTGGAGAAAAATGTTTCTCTAAGGATTTTGGTGTTGGAGGGCAAGCATTTTTTTCCTTTGAGAAAAATATATGTGAGGAATTTGGTGCAAGAGGGTCAGCAGGTTGTCCTTAGTGTATGTTGTTTGGATCAGTCAGAAATGTGAATTTTCTAAAGAGTGTCGAGAATCACATGACATGTAGTGTATACTAAAGGAAACCAAAAAAAAAACACATACAGTAGCACAGGCTTGGTCAAGTCCGTCCAGGTTTGCTTCGAGTTTTCTTCCCTCCAGAATTGGACGCCCTCCCCCTGGGAGTCCAGTGAATCGACCGAAACACCACTTTCTGTGGAGATCGATCGTCGGCTGGAAGCAGGTGAGTGAAACTTCAATGATGCTATGCTTAGCTTACACATCTCTGATCTAATTGTCACAGGTCCGATGATATACAAATTTATTTCTCTTACAGCCCAACTAGTCGATCATATCACAAGTCATAAATGACCTAAAGTTAATCAGAATCAAAACATCAGCCTAACTAAATATAACCAATGTGACAATGTGGAAGGACGGTTAAGGAACCTGTCATCAGACCATGGCATGTCACCAATGTCGGAAACAAATATATAATTTCGTATTTTATATAGCTTGGCATAGGTGTGTTAAGTGGTAGTTAAGTGTTTGCCATGGTCCTGTTTTGGTACCTGGATCTTTTGACATCGACCTTGGACCAACGTCCGACTAACTACTCCTGTTCAGCGAATCTATGCCAATCCCCTTGCCTGAAGCTGGAACACAATGTTCCCTTGCAAGTCACTCAGAGACCCCAGCTCGGCGGCATTGTTGGGAAAGGCCTAGGCCGGAGTGCCCGTGTGATGGTACATGTCCATTGTTCATCATAACAATAAAACAATAAGTAATTAATATGGTATTAGTAATGGCTAATAGATCTGCATTCGCAATGTAAAGTCCGTGTGCTGATATGGATACCATTTGGAATCTCAAGCAATAGTAATGGAACTGCAGACTACACCACTACTCTACACCAGCTAGAATATCAAAGGCAATGCTAATGGAACTGCAGACTAGAGACCCGAAATGGTATGGCTAAGACGGCTAAGACTTGTTGTTTTCATTCGACCTTACAAACTGTTCCGTCGTCTGGGTGATCCGGCGACCGACCTGATATGTCGTTTTCTGAGATCTTCATCCGTCTCCTCCGGCCCTTTTTCGAGATTGAAACCTTGCCCAGACGGGAATGGTTGAATAGCCAAAGGTCGTGTAATTCATAAATGTTCAATATTCAAAACAGCCGGTATCTCCAGGACTTTGTATATCACATTTACATTACATTTATTGTTTTTTTTGTTTATGTTTATTGCCATTTATTGCTAACCAGATGGCTGTCCTGTCGGTATTTCAAATAAACACGCATATCCATTTAGAAAAGGTACCCTGAGCAACCCAGTAGAGAAGACGTCGCACCACTGTTTGCCCATCCCGGCCGTTCGCAGGATCCTCCGACATACTTTTCGTGCAGCTTCGGTGAGTAGCATGTAGAGGACAAGTCACATACCACGATGGGACCTAGCAAGAGAGCTTGACCGGACTGTGGACCCGGTTGTCCGTTCTGGTCATAGCTAGGATATAATTACATAAGGATTAGGATACACGGATACACTAGTAAAATAGTGAATGATTTATTCATTGTTCGTTATTTATCAATGCTGTCATTGCTGTATTTATCATGTCTGATTTTATTATCACCTGTTCACTGTTCACAAGTGATATGTAACTTGACAAAAACATTGTCATGTACATTGATGATGTGTTTATTGCATTTGAATTTGGATACTATGTTTATGACCTACTCTGATTTTGACTCCAGGACTCTGACCGATAAAGGATAAAAAACATTAGCCTCTTACTCCTCTTACCCGACCTACCCCGACTACCGACCCTACTGGCTACTGACTACTACTGACTACTGACGTTGGATTTCAAGTGCTGGCTCCTATCTGTCTCTGGATTGAGGCAAGGACCGGGGTGTCTTCACGTCGTACCACTGCAACGTTGCCCGCCCAAACAGTGGTGGGGTTAAACACACTTGATGGTGGTCCACGAGAACCCCGCTCGATGTGTTTGTGCGTTGATGCAGATGGTCTACTACTGCTTGCAGCTTCACTGGCGGTGGCCTTGGGCGGCACGTCTCTGGTCTTTCTGGGTTGGGCAAATCCGGATGTGTTGACACCCTCCGGCTGTGACATTGGCACTTCAGTTTCTGACTCAGCATCGTTGATGTCACTTTGACTGCTGTCATGATGTTGATCCGGGTCGTCCACATTGGTATCCCCAATGACCATGATCCCAACATCCGGATCAGATTTGTCTGAACCGTCATCATGTTGTTCACCTATGATATTCTCATGATCATGTTGGTGTCGCCCAGCTCGTCCCCTTCCCTTTCGGCCCTTGTCTGTTGCCCCTCGGCCACGAGAAGCATGGGCAGGAGCTCGTCGGTCAGGCAATGTACCTGGTAGCCACCATTGGATATGAGGTCAACAACAGAGCGCTTAGTGCTTACCACTACAATGTCTAAAAAAAACATCATATTAATATTATATTGTATCATTAGGTATTAGGCTAGGTATATATTGAATTATGATTCGCCCTAGTTCACTTATGTCCTATTGCTACTAGATGAAGGCTACGGCAAAGTTGAGCCATGTGCTAAGCTAAGAAGGAAGAAACGGCAATATTAAAATATCAGCCGAGCAAATAAATTACTTTACTTCGTGTGATCCCCACCATGACATTTATTGATTTGTTGCTGGCAAATCTTCTGGCATTCTATCTGGCAAATCTTCTGGCATTCGATCTGGCATTCTATCTGGCATATCTTCAGGCATTCTACCTGGCATATCTTCTGGCACTTTATCTGGCATATCTTCTGGCCCCTCATCCCCCCCCCCCGCTCCCCTCATGCCAAAAGTCTGCCTCCACATTCCTCTTCTAAGACCATACCAGTCATACCAGCAGATGTTCTCTTGGCCGTTGGTTTGATCGCTTGCTGCTGCATCAAGATGTAGAACGATCGGGATTGCCAGGGTTTCACGGTGTTCAACTTCTCTGGGAACTTCATCATGAACAAAATGGTTTTGTAATATGTGGCTGGTTGGAAGTGGTAAATCTCCTTCAGCCCCATTTCAAAGAGTCGGTCTGAACTGAGCAGGACCTTCAAGTAGTATTTGCATACATTCTTGCTGAAAAACCATTTCTTTGTGCCATTCGGTTTGTAGGTATCAACTTTCCTTGACGTCATGCGTCTTTCGTGTGTCCACCCCCTACGTGCAAGTTCCAACAAGGCTTCGAATGGAACAAGATCGCTGCCGTCTAACTTTCCAGTAGGGGTGTCATGCAGCCGGAAAGAAACAAACCTCGATGGATTCGTGTAGCTTTGATCAAGCTCCAAACATTCTCGGCCCCGTGGAGAGATCCAGAACATATCCAGCTTCTGATCCACTTGCTGAACCTTGTGTTCATGTTGTGAATCATCACAGGGTTTCAGTTTCATCCAAATGTTACAGTTTTTACCACATCACTATTAAAGAATCTCCCGGTATGAGTGATGGTCCTCCCTATTACCGGCCGTACCCTATTTAAAAAAAAAAACAGGTCAATCGGCATAGTCTGTTTAAGTTTGTTCTCCGATGTTTGACCTGAACTGACCTAAACCAATAATGTTATATCATATATCAATTGTTTTTAAACACTTTCGGGTCTGACCGACTTGTCTAATCTAATAATCCAATAACGATAACGTTGAAGTTAAAGAATGAAAAATACCATCATATATAATCTAGAGCATCTGGGCGACATAATTGTGTTTCAGGAGGAACTCGAGTTCGGTAGCTTCCTTCTCCGGAGATACATAAAAACCGCTGTCAGCCCTCCCAGAGAATGCGCCCAACGATGCCATGTGTACCAAAAGCTCGGCCGCCATCTGGGGCCTTAGCCGGAAGCGGATGGTTGATATTGGTGGAGGATGTTCAGCACTACAAATTCTAGGCTAAATTATCTTATTTAGGGTTATTCTTTTGATTAAGCTTGGAGAAAAATCTACGCCATAGCCCCTAGCGCCATATATATATACATGTATATATTATATATATATATATATACATATATTATATATATATATACATATTATATATATATTGTGTGTGTGCGATTGCTATAACTATACTATACTGTATAAAGATAGTTCTTATCCGAATATTATATATATATAACCTAACCATCTACCCGAATGCTGAGTTATGTACAAATCAAACAATCGTAATTGTAACAGTGAATTCAGTGAACAGGCCAAAAAATGTTGATGCCGGTTTGCCATGGTACATATCACCTTTGGCTTGTACATGGTATCCAGTCTTTCCAGCATCCCAGATGGTAAGCTTCTCTGACAGAATCGAATACGGCACATCTGATAATTTCATTGCCAGCGGTGGCCCGCTCGGAGCACCAATACGCACTTGATTGACCGAATGTGTGACCTTGTTTGCCTGAGACTCGATGATGGAGAATGCTTGGGTGACAAAATCGAAATTGGTCTTCATGCCAGTCCCAAGGAATGTTTGGTAGGCCATATTGTTGTCAACCGGCCTGAAGAACACAATCTTACGTCTGGCATCCTGTATGGCTGGAAATGCGCCCTGAGCCTCCGATGCGACAATTGCCTCCATCCGCTCATCCTCCAGGACCAATCCTGGGCGAGCGAGGAAGCCGTACTCATCATCTCTATTACAGTAAAGTACACAACATGCATGCCTGGCATATGTGGTGGTAAGTTCAGTGATATGAGATGATCTGAACAGTAATATATTAGTTTCATTTCAGTGGCATCGATTCATCAATAAATAATGTATGTTTCTATTAAGTTCATTATTATTATTTCTCATTTGCTTGTACTACTCACAGTAACAATGGCTATCCGTCCGGGGTTCTCTTTGACGTCCTGGGCCCATCCGACTGCAATGCGGGCATTGGATCCCTCAGGCATGAAGTCCCGGTGACCATGGTCTCCATGTCCAATGAAAAGATCTTTGTCACGTCCTTCTGGCTGACCTTGGAAAAGTAGCCACCATGTGATATAACTTAAAACTTATAAACAATAAACACTTTATGTTGATTCTAGCATCCCAATATCTCATGAAAAAAAGTTATCTCACATTGTGGAAATGATTGAAGGGATGAGATTGGAGATGTTCAGTTTAATCATTTTGTTGTTAGAGTACCTCTATGGTAACTATAGTGGCTGCAGTGATAGTGAATAGTGATAGTCAGTGATATGTTTTTTTTTAAAAAAAACTTATTATTACTGTATCAGACTAAATGCTGAACAGCTAACTACCGACAACGTTACATGCTAGAAGATGTTCACCGTCAATGCCAGGGGACCAGGATAAGATATCGGACCAACATCTTGGAGAGAACATCCATGGTCACTTGTGCGGAATTCTCCGACCGGGGATTCTCGGCATTCAGCTGATTGTCAATCTGTTTCGATGTTTCGGTCATCTCTGTAGCTAACCGTTTTCTTGATGCATGTTTCATGACTATGTGATCCCTGTAGACCACCTTCATGAGTTCGTTCAACGAAAGTGTTCCGAGATATTCGGCCACCTGAGAATGCAGTCCCAAAAGCGACCTCAGCCCGGTGATGAACTGGGGTAGTGCAATGGGATGTGTGTTCTATATCTACATTCAGATGTTGATCAAGATATCAATGTATTCACATTCCCACCTTCACCAATTGGTTCAATTCTTGCTAAGATGTTACATGCTGCAAATACATACAAGTACATCGTGATGTGAACTCAATGATGACAAGGTACATCACTGCTTTTCTGAGACCAATGGTTGTTTCCAGACCCATGAGGTGATTGATCATAGAATGAAGGCACTCCGGGCTTGTTGCAGCGACCTGCTGAAGATGTTTGAATCTCAACTCTAGAGAAAGATATGGAATTGATGCCCGTGGGGCTCTCTTTTGAATGTAGTGAATCACTGAGTGGCGTCCCTCCACCGAGCGCTCGGCTATTCGAACCTCAGCAGTGTGAGCGAATTCAGGGAATTCAGGGAATCATATTTTTCAATTACTTTACATTTGGTAATTCAGTATAGTTTATATCAGAATGTCATTTGATGTCATGAATGAATCAATATCATATTCATCTTCGGTAGTTGGGATTGGGAACTGGGAACAGTTAGTTAGTTCAATTCAATCAGATCAGTGAAATGGTATTATTAAGAAACATCATATATGAACCTGCTCTAATACCACAAGAATCAATGTTCCTTAATGAAGTTGAAGGACCAATCGAAAGGCAGCGACCCAGTACAATATGCTCTGTTTGGACAGTGCCAAGCCAAGTTGAGAGGGATCGGCGTCATCTCCAACCTCTCTTTGTTGAACAAAATCATATAATGTAGCCTCTCCATCGGCTAATAGTTCCATGAGATGTCGGAGAGGTGGGTCGGGTGAGGAACCGCAATAACCCTGTCCATTTAGTCCTTGCCAATTACAGTTCAAAAACCGTTGGGACTGTGGATGGAGCGATCCAGGGGAACGAGGGGCACCGTCGAACAAACGAATGCAGTGTGCCGCGATGTGTTGAACTTCTGCGTCTTCCCCGATGGCAAGACCACCTTGGTGTCTCGAGTGTCTGAAGACTCCCTATTGATTGACTACTAACTACCATTGCCAGGTCAAGTTGGTCTATGTCGAAACCCATGGTGTGCCTATGCCGAGTGCATGCCTTTAGAGATCAATGTTGTTGTTAGGGATTATGAGTAAAATTCTAGTGATAGTGGTGATGTTGGTGATATTGGTCATGATGATGATGATGATGATGATGATTCTGATTCTGATTCTGATTGTGATGCTGATGATAATCATAGTGAATATTTTCGATCAAGTAGTCTAATGAGAGTGGGTTTTCTAGCTAGCCAGTCTACCTGATTGGTATGTGTTCACTGAAATCTTGAAAGGGCTTGAAAACAACACAATTATTTCCAATCCAATTTGAATGATTGCCAAATTGACCTAATGTGTGTGTGTGTGTGTCATGTGTGTTTATACAATATATTTCAGATTGATTCATACTTAAAGACATCAACCGGGATACTAGCATAACGTGGCAATCCATAGAAGCATTTCAGACGACCAATCTATCAGTTCAACATTTTTCTGTTGCTTCCCAGAGCTAGGTTCCGTACAGAGACACCAGGGCAGTTCCTTCCAGTGTCCCAGCTTCGAAGAAATCTGTCCTTGGACTATTGGACTGATCATAGATCATGTAGGTGCTACATCGATGTCATGCTTTTCATCATCATTATCAACAACAACAACAACAACGACAACAACAACAACAACAACAACGTTATCATCATCATCATCATCATCATCAACCTTGTCATCATCACCATCATTGGACTCATCAGACCATGTGTAAAGATACAACTCCGTATGTGTGATGATTTCACAGAGATCATTAGAACCAAGTACACATATCATGGGAATAGGTCCTGGGTCGGTTGTATGATGTAAAATGGCACACCTCCAACTTGAAAACCTTAAAACTTTTAACCTTGAAAATCACTAGGCGCCATAACACCACCAGTCCCGAATTGATGGGCTAGAATCCAAATAACTTTGAGCAGGCAGCTCTCCATGATGAGATCAACTCGTGTCTCTTGGCTTCCGGGGCCTTGTGCGCATACTCAAGGAAAGGGCCACGGTGGCCCGACATTCGCTCACACAACAGCTGAATTCCTTTGCCGGCAGCGAGTTCCGGGGCACGGCAAGATCGGAACGGACATTGTTTCGCCTCCTTCTTGGCTGCTGAATTTGTCCGTGACCTGGACCTCCCGGTTTCATACTCAAGAGGGTGGCAAGGGCATGCTTCCGACCAGGATCCAATTAGATCTGCTTCACTGGACAACATAGCAACCAGTGCTATGCATGCCCAACTGTAATCATCGGCCATTAGATCCCGTATCCGTTGTAAATGCGCTTTCGAACATTCTTCAACCAGAAAGGGTTGTTTGGTCTCAACCGACCCTAGCATGTACCGATTGGTGTTCCAAGCATTGCGAAGCAAAGTCTCAATTGGCAAAACCTCAGATTGGGATGGCACCAATCGCTATCATAGACATCATTCATAAATCATACTACAGTACTACATGTTGGTTAGTTACATATTGCATTATCATCATCTCATTTGATTCAACACTCAAGACTTGCCAATGGTGAGTATTAGTATCATGTAACTTATGATTGGAGCTGGAGACGCTTAGATCATTGGCTAACCTTGGCAACAACTACTACCACAAGCTTGCGAATCGCAACATGATGTTACATGTTGGCAGTCAATAGCTGGTATTCCAACCCCAATTGAAAAAATGTTACAAATAATTCCAAACAAATAAGTGATCACCAGCAGCAATCATACTTCGACGACTCAACTATTCCCCATAGATCATCAAAGAAACCTCCCGACAGAAACCAGATATTACTTGCCATCGCAATCCGCCCAAATGATCCGCTTTCCACTGTAGGATTGCATTCCTCTCGTGCATGGGTCGATCATTTAAGCATAGAGCAACGAATCGCTCCCTCCACGCCACGTTCGAAAGCAGCTGATCCAGTGACTGCAGCTTCGGCAAGAGTGAGGACCACCTCGGCTGATTGCGTTGAAAGCAGGCAGTGAGATTAGCAATGAGATGCCGATGGTCATCGTCAAGATGTCATCAACATATGATTTAAGTAAATTAATATACTAGACTATAACTATAATTGCCTGTCCCATCTCCAATGCTTATCATTCAAGAATGTTTGGGATCAGAATGGAAACCCTAGTCTACTCTACTCTACAGTTAGAGAACGTTGTTAGATCAAACCATTAACAATTCTAATGCCATTGCAAAGTTATTGCAATTACTCTATTATATCATGATCATCAACGATCTGTAGACTGTAAAATGATTCAGTTGGGGCCGGGCTGGGTGTTAAAAGTTGACAGTTGACAGTTGTTGAAAATCGAACATATCTATAAAGTAGCAAACACACACGATGATGCTGAGTCACTGTGGAAGTGCTTGTAACGTAGAGCCCAGAAGGTTGTCACAAATATGCTTAATACCTGGAATCTTGAAACAGTTGGGGAAGAAACGTGCCAATCGAGCGCTTTCCTCTGGATCCTCCAACCGGGCCGGTACCAAGGCAACTGCTGGCTGTTGCTCTGAGTGCGGCTCGTCAAGGCAGTCTGGCTCCAGAGACAAATTCTTCCTGATATGATGCGATGTAATGCAGTTTATTGCTACCGACTTGTGACTAGGAAACTATATAAAGATAAAATATAACATATAGTAGTCGTATACTATAAAAAGATGCAATGTAAATTTAAATGTAAATGTATATTAATCATGTTAGTCTTAGTCTTAGTGTACTGACTATATATATATATATATTCTTTACTTACTCCCTACTCCCTACTTCCTCTTTACTCAACTCTACTTCGATTTTAGCCTGCCAAGTAAGTATATCCAAAGATCATGGTGTGAAGAGATGGCCACTGTGCATTGGGACCATGGGCAGCTGCATCATGAATCGCTGGTGGTTGTTCGAGGTCTTCTCTGTTCAACTTGGGATCATGTCCATGTTTGGGATAATTCATCAAGTCCAGAGATAGATCGTTGGATAGTTGACCCATGTCGACCCTGACCGTATCGGCGAGCTTGATTTCAGTTCCTTGGGATGGAACGACGTCAGTTCGGACCCCCGGCCTTGGGATTATCCAATGCCTAAGCTTGCTTAGTTAGAGAGAAAGAGAGAGTGCGTCATTGAAAACAAAATCCATGCCCTCGTCGACCGACCTAGTCTAATGGTAAAAGGTAATCAAATCTAATCTGACCTAGAAAACAACAGTATTGAAACTGAGACTAAACCAGTCGTTTTGTTCAGTGAGTGACTGAATTGAATATGAATAAATGTAACTAAATGTTAATACAAATATATGTAATTCAAATTTCATATTCCTAAATACCAAAACAAACAATTGATATCCAAGAATCCCTGGTCTGACAAACATGATATGACCCTTTGACCGTAGGCTTGCAGATTGGCCTGTCGATCATCCACTGTGGACTCCAGGGCAAGTGCGTAGAGAAGAGCATCTACTTTGTGCACAAAGCTCGTGTAGCCTTTGGCGCAAGGATTGGGCTGCTACACCGCGAAAACACCGAACTGTCACTGTCAACTTCTAACATCTAACTTTTGCTGAGTCTAAATTGCAAACTGAATACACGTTGGAAGACAAACATTGGGTAGATTGAAGGAAGAACGTATGGCATACAGTGTATATATAGCAAAGAATATGGACCACATATATACCTGGTATTATTATCGATATATTATATATATATACCAGTGAAGCAGGAATGCATCATTTCACAGCAATGATCATGACCCATTTCCACACCGAGAAACCCTTGCCCATGCAAATGATGGGTAGGACCCTGGCTTCTGTTTGCAACTTTGCAGGCGGCAGAAGGTCCTCATCCTCCCTCCCCAGGCCCAGGACAGCCACAAAGTTGTTGAAGGAGTCCTCGGACCTGGCGTTATACGAATTAGTCCAAAAATAATCATGGTACCGATAGTGCGAAATAAAAACCATGTTGAGTATGACTGCCTCAGACTGAGATTGTATTATTGTTATATGATTTGATTAGACCAGGGCCCACTACCAGTGTAGGGGCCAATGAGGGCCATTCGCGAAGGGCTCAGATTTATGGAACCTTATAACTACCAGTGACGCACTTCCGCCCATGCAGCTATTGCCTGGTTGTATATTCTTCAACGATGAACAGTTCTTTCTTCTGCTGTGTGGCGTCATAGCCTTGGCGAACTTGGCGCATTGGATTGCTGATTTGTAGTTAGAAATTTGAAACTTACTTGCGTGTCATTGTGTTTAAAGGAACTCCAAGACTTCAAGCTTCAAACTTCAGACCATTTCTAGTTTCAACCTGGCTCATTTACCTATTGGGAGTCAAGCATATCTACAATCTGAATCTAAACCGTTGCTGTTGAATATTGTTGAATGGTGCATCATAACTGCACAGCTAAGGGTTGCACATAAAGAAATCCAAAAGGGTGTGAACCCACTCATCTTCCACATCCATCGCCGGCAGAACATGGCCAGAATATCAAGTTTTCCACGTGATCTGCTCAGAGTAGAACCACTAGGACCTGGAACAGCTTCTGTCTGTAGCTGTTGCTGTCCACCATCGCAAATCGCCTTGGCAACGATAAGGGTCGTCAGGTGACCAGGTGTTATCATTTAACAAAAGGATATGATGATGATCAGTGATCGATTGTACATGAACCATCCAATGCCTGTTTGAGATTCCCTGGTACCTTATGCTGGGCTAGGTAAGGCTAGGTACTTTGAAATCGTCACCCATAGACTTGTCACCACTTGCCAGCTGTAATGCAGCAACCAATGCTGATTTGAAACGGTCAGCATTGCGTAGTTCCATGTTCCTTGGGTGTTTTAGGGTCTGTCAGTCAGTGAGTAAACAATGGTTAATTTCAACTTGAACATTGAACTCGTACTATACTATATACAATGTACAAGGAAGGAACCTGCAAAATGTAAATGTGAAATCCGATAAAGAAAACGATAGTTGCTACTACCATCTCAATCCCAGAATCAGAACCATACATTTGTACAATTGCATAAGCGAAAATGCCGGTCTTCCACCCTTGTGACCCTTCACCGCAGGAGTGAATGCTGACGCCATGTGGGCGTGAGTCGTCTTGGCTTTTGCCTCTGTCGAGCACAGGGCGGCGAGTACTGAACAAAACAAATGTATATGGCCATGGGGTCTAGCGGTTGGCAAATGTAGATCCCTACTCGGTAACAACGCACTTTCCGATGGAGGTGTTGTTGTATGCCTTCCCTGATCAGATCAAATGGCTGCTTGATTGACTCTGGCTATTGTATGAACTATATTTCTTGTGTTGGTATAGCTGCTAGACGCTTCATAGTCATTGTTTGATAGTGTCATCCGGCAGTATTAATACAATAATTAATGTATATGCTATAAAACTTGAAGCATGTGTGGCAAGTTGCCTGCTTCAAGCTGAAGATCATCAGCGCAGCGTCTCGAAATGCATGTACCTCATAACGGACAGATATGAATGTTTTATTTCCCTATCATGTTCTTCCTCGTCATGTATATATATATAATATTGATCCACATTATCAACCATAGTCGACATCAAGATGAAGATGTTTGCTAATATCAATCTCCATCAAGTCAAGTAATGAATGGTATAGTAATAGGATATATATATATATATTATAATACAAAACTACAACACATATTAAATTAATATCTTAGTAGTTTAAGACTCACCCGCCATTGTGACAGTAGGTATGATGTTCTTATGGTTCATTGCTCAATATTGTAAGTGTATGTTTAGATCGTCTATACAATCTGATTTGTAATGTTTTCTTTGGAACTCCAATAAGCTAAGTTTCTTCCGCTTCAGTCCCAAATTGTAGCACCGGTCTGGCAGCTTTCAGCAACAAATCGTAAATTGCTGCACATCTCTGCCGTACTTCGTCTTCGAATTCACCGGGACAATTTCCCAGAGTCACCATAGCATGCGGCAGCGAAGCACAGTGATGTTCTGTTTTGCATGATCCACTCAGTATATCGTATAATCTTGGAATCTTGGCCCTTTGTTCAATGTGGTCCAGTTTAAAGGCATAAGTTACTTTTCATATGCACAATGATTACAATATGATAAATTCCATTGGCATATACTTTACTGCGTCATGAATCATGAATATGATTATGACTTCTACTAACTCCAAGAAACCTGAACATTTGCATGTTCTGAGCCAGTGGATGCATGCCCTGAGCGACGGCCGGGTTCACTGTTCATGCAGCTGTACACATCCAAGAGGTAGCTAGGTGCCTCAAGGTATGTTTAGTATGTATCGCACATATCGCCATATACCCCATGCTTAACTGCCATTTTTGTATATTACCGACCTAGGGTTATGCAATTTGGCAACGAGACCTCATAGTTACAGAGAAGCTGTGCACTGTCATGGCCCGGGCCAACCCTGACTGAGTAGACGCCCAATCCTGGGCCAGAAGGTGAGTGGTACAAAACCACATGTCATTCTAACTAGCTAGGCAGCTTGCTGAAATAAATTTAGCCAGCTGGCACGGATCACCTTCTTCCGTGTCCTCGATGGAAAGATGCCATAGGTTTCCGCCAATTTGACCCATACCGCCTCCAAGGGAGGTTTAATCCCAAATTATCAAGATTAAGTTCATCAAACTTGCATGAGCTGGTGTGCAAATAAATAACACCCCGCCTTCCACACTCCATGTGCTGGCACACAGCTCTCTGCCGCCAGAGTAGCACAGACATTTAGCAGAAACTTATAATTGGCCTCAATAGCTTGAAGGCTCTGAGCATCACAGGTGTCAAGGTCATAGAAAAACCTTTTCTGGGGATCATCTCGAAGTTCAGAAAGAAAGTTTCCGCGCAACACGTAGGAAGTCACCACGTCCTTCCACATTACCCGATGGGGAAAGAACACAACTGCTGTCCAGACCCTTCCCCTGAAGAAAACGAACAAAGTTCAACTGCAACAATTAATTGGCAAACGCATTTCACCACAACATCAATCTCCTGAAGAAGCTCGAACTGGGATTCCACGGAGGCCTTTGAGGGTTGCAAAACAAAGTTTAAATTCCTCGACCATGAACAAACCATTGTTTTCTTCACATTGTGTTTTCACAAAATTGAGGTTCGCACCATCCCCACAAAAAGGCGCTGCCAGCTTGGCACCCCACCCAAGTGAATATGAAAATGGCTTCATAGCGTGCCAAACATGCGCTGAACTGATGTGATCACAGGGCTATGCACTATATTTAAGATATAGATTGAAGACTTCGAGCTTGTAGGTATATACATATGCATATGAAATTCTTGAAAGCAGGCAGGAAGCGGGCACCCGAAGTTTGCACAGCTGAAGGCTGCCATCGGCCTTGGTCATACTACAAAAGTATATCCTTATTTAGATATCAATTTGAGAAAACACATGAAATCTGAGTGGTTTAATGACTAAGATGGTTCAAACTTGTACACACAACGTCTAAGATCCTGGCGGGCTGCATTGGCTCGTCTCATGTCAAGGAAAATTGATGGAAAAATGGCTGCATATACAGCCAGGCTATCCCATCCATGTTCGACAAATCTAGTATGTCAAATGTCATCTTCTCAGGCCAACATTTAAATGATGCCTTCTCAGCTTAACATTTTAATGTTATCAAATATGGTCAGCATGGAGTCTCAGGGATTCTGTAAACTCATATAACTTCCAGCGTACAGTCTTCGTACGACTACGACTACGACTACTATACTACTACTACTACTACTACCACTCCTGCTACTACTACTACTACTACTACGACGACGACGACGACGACGAGGACGAGGACGAGGACGAGGACGAGGACGAGGACGACGACGACGACCTGGGGGGCCGTTTGATCGCGAAAAAGAAGGCCAAAGGCCGTTTGGCCAAATGGCTTCGAAAAAAACGGTTTGGCCTTGGAATCAAGATATGGCCGTGAAAACAAGATTTGGCCGTGAAAAAGTGTGCATTTGGCCGTGGAAAAACGTTGAATGGCCCTGGAAAACCGTGAAAAACGTGAAATTGTAGACGGCAATGCGAATGGTCGTGAAAACAGCGTACCCAGAGTGCGCCTTATTGAAAAGATTCAGCAGAAAACGCATATTTCAACAGTGAAGTCTTGTTTCAACAGAAACACAAAAAGCTGTTGAAATAGAAAGGTGCATTTTTTAAAAGCCTTGTTGCAACAGAGCCATTATTGTTTTTTTCAACAGGATCCTGTTGGTTTAGAATGTATGAATCTGAAGAAAATGAACAGCTTTTTCAGAAACATGTGGCCAGCATGTGGTGCCACTTCCTGAGACAGCTGCTTCCTTTTTCAAGGCACAATGAGGCAAAGTCAGGGTGATAGCCCTTTTGCAGGACCATAGACAGCCCTTTTGCAGGACAGATGCAGCCCTTTTGCAGGACTCACAGTTCCTCTTCAGAATCCGCCAGGTCAAAGTCACCATGTGTCACCCGCAGATGCAGTCCCAATCTATATCTCCAGGCAACCTTTGCAGGCACCAAATGTGGAGGAGTGCCATTGAGGCAGGCGTGCCCAAGAGAGGCCATGAAGCCCACCATTGTTTCACCAGAGTATGTTGACACAAACCTGCAGTTCAAGTGCCTAAATTGTTCTGGCATATGGCAAGCCAAGTGGTGCTTGTGCACAGTGTTCCATTGAAGAATGTTCTGAGAGATTGCAATCTTGGCAAGCTTGCTGTAATGGAGCAAACATTTCTCTGTGCTCCTCTTGTACTGCTCATATGCTGACTCATCAGGATGCAGCCCCTGGCACTCCATAGCTTCATACATTTGGTTGAGGTTCTTGATGCACTCAAGCCTGTGCTTTTTGTAAGAGCTCTCATCGATCAAATCCTGGCTGAGTTCCAGGAGTGGAGGGATGAGGTGTCTCACTGTTTTGCTTTCACACCTGAGAGCTCAGGAAAACTGTCCCACTTCTTGTTGGGCTGGCAGAAAGTGGACAAGTGAAGTCTTCTCACTTGGTTGCTGGAGTCTGTGGCCAGCTCAGTGTATAAGCCAGACAGTTTTCTGAAAAGTTCCTTCAGCCTGGCTTCAAAAGAGCTGCCTGGCAATTCTGCCTTCACCACCATGTCGAACATGAAGTTGGCCACAATGTGGGCTGAAACACCCAGCTCCAAGATGTGCAGAGAGTCATAGGCCAAGGTGTAGCCATTGATGCCTGGCACTGTCATGATCAGGTGGTCTGTGGGGTTGCTGTCCTTATGGTTCTTGATGGTCTCCCTCCATTTGGCTCCAGCTCTATAGTCATTGTGTGGGTGACTGGACCTGTTTGCCCCACAGCTCCAACAGCACTCTGCATGGGAACTTCCTGGCAGCTTGTATTCATTTTGAAAGAACTCGCCATCTGCTGTGATGGCAAAGATCATTCCACAAAGCCCTGCAGAATTCAACAAGGTTCCTGCCTTTTGGCCCCTTGCTGACTTGTGCTGCCAGTCTTTGCCATCTGCAGCTTTCTCTGGAAATTTGCCGAAGTACATATGTTGCATTGACCAGGTCAGCACTGACCAGAGGCAATGCATGGTATCTTCAGCAAGAATCTCAGATTTGTGGATTGCAGACTTTGGAAGGGCTAGGAGGAGCATCTGGCTGTGGGCTACACTGGATGAAGATAGCAGTGATCTCATGCTCAGCACCAGAATGCTATCTGCTCGCTGGAATGCCCCACCATCCCCATGAAGAATGAGGGGCAGGTACTTGCCACATCCTTCCTAGGGAAGAAGCAGGCAGGCACAAGAAAGTGGGCCAAGGCAAATGCTTGTCAGAAGCAGCTGGGTGAACAAGTCTGCTGCCAAGAAGCATCCATGATTGGATTGCCATCCAATTTGGGGTTACCCATGGGATGATTCTCCCAGAATTCCTCCAGTTGCTCAAAGCCAGCAGCTTGCTCCTCTAGCTGTAGCCATGCAAACCACTCATGTGGCAAGTACAATGCCACTGGCTTGACAGCAAGCACCCAGTCATCTGCAGTTCTCACACGAACAGGGGTGTCAACAAAGTAGGGCTCAGGAAGCTTGATGCTGTCTGACTTGCAATACTTGGAAATCATTTGGGAGGCTATGTGCTCAGAAGACCTCCCATAGTTCCCCAGTGAAGCCAATTGCTGCAAATCAGCAGAGTTAGCACCACTCTTGGTTGCTGCCAATGCAAGAGCTTGGACAGATGGCCCCTGAGCTTCACCATATGGTCTAAACAGGAATTACCTGCAAGCATCCTGCACAAGTTAGATGCTGCCAAGGGGCACTCATCCCTGAGGCGAAATGCTCCAACAGAGATAAGCCAAGGGGTGAGAACTCTTCTTCTTCTCTATGGGGTCCTGCAGGTTCCTGGTACTTTTTCCTCTTCCATTTAGCCATGGCTGTTGAAGCCCTTTTGCAGGACCAGTCTAAGCCCTTTCACAGGACTTATAATCCTTATATGGCTGCCTGAAGAGCTAAGCAACTGCAGACACGTGCCTTTTTGCAACAAGGCTTTCCAAGTCAGTGTTGCTTATCAAGGTGTCAAGGAGGGTGTGTTTGGACAGGAAGCAGCTGCCTTCCTTTTGCACCAAGGCCATGCTGAAAGGTCCATCACCCTATGAGTACATAGCCCTTCTGCAGGACCAAATTGAGAAAGCTCTTTTGCAGGACCAAATTGACAAACACTGCAAATAAAAAATTGCAGAACCATGTTCAAGAAAGCCCTTTTGCAGGACCTGCAAAACTTCTCCCCTCACATTTTCTTCACCTTCTTGATCTGGATGGCAGCATCAAAGGGCTTCCCCTTCGCATCCTCCAGGCTCACCTTGTCCCCCCTCTTTTGCAGCTTCTCAAGCTTTGCCAGGCATTCATCCAAAGGCTTTCCCTTTGCAGCACCAACATCCTTTTTGACTGCCTTCAGTAGCTTGACCATCCTGGTGACCCTGAGAGCAGCTTCCTTCTTTGGCAGGGCCTTGCCCACCTCAGACAGGACTTCAGCCTCTGCCACTTGGCCATCCTTGTCTTTTTTTTGTCAGGGCTATCTTCATCTTCCTTCTCATCCTCACTCTTGTCTTTCAAGGCCAGGGGCTGCTTGTTGCCAGGGGCTTGCTGTTACTGGGCAAGACATCTTGGAGGGCCTTGTCAGCCAAGGTCCTTTCCTCAGCTCCATCCTCCAGCAACCCCTTTGCTTTCAGCTGCAGCCAGTGTGCTGCTTCAGCCTTTGCATTGCTCCCACCTTGGAAGCTATGCCTGGCCTTGTCCTCAGTCCATGTCACAGACTTTCTCAAGCTGAACTGCCACTCATGTCTGTCAGCTGGGTCCCTTCTGCAGGCAATGCTTCCTCTCTTCACCTTGTGTCAAGTAGCAATGACTGGCAGTAAGTGGGCAAGGAACAGCTTTCATGAAAATAAGTGCCAGCAAGTTGCCCTCCTGAGGCATTCCTGCAGCCCAAACCTCTTGAGGATGGTTTGGAAGGGCACCCACTCCTCAGTGTGCCTTTCACCTCAGAGATGCTGGCACAAGCAGCTCTACCACAAGGCCTTCACACACAACTTGCTGAAGCAAAATAATTGCAGCCAAGAAACCACTGCTTTTGCTGTAGGTCAGCAGCTCCTTGTGCCAGAGGTCCTTCTTGCTCTTCAGGTCACCCCCCAGCTTCAAGAAGGTGCCCAGCAGTTTCTTTTTTGGGCCATCTGACCCCTTGCCCTTGGCCACTTCTGCCCACATGGCATCACTGTCACCATCTTTCAGTGAAGCCCTTGCATTGGCAAACCTCTGCCACAAAGCTTCCCTTTGCTGCTTTGTCAGGGAATCCAGAAAGGATGAGACATCCTTGTTCCCCTTCTTCCTGAAGAGCTCCATCTTGTCCTCCAGGCTCATCCCTTCCTTTGCTGGAAGGTCTCCCAAGGCACTGGCAGCTGGCCTTTTCAAGTGAAGTGCCAGGACCTTCATGGCACCAGGGGCTTTCATGGCTTTGGCCTTCATGGCTTTAGGTGCCATTGTGCACAAGCCCTGCCCCAGGACCTATTCTCCAGAGCCTCTTTTGCAGAGACCCACCTGGAACCTTTTGCAGGTCCCACTTTTTCCAAAAAGAAAAGTAGCTAGTAAGCCAAAAGCTGCTCACACTCACACACACACACCCTGGGATCACTGAGCCCCCAGGGGCAGCACATGCTGGCTTCAAGTGTTCAACCTTGGGGCCTTCCTGTGTTTTTTTTTTGGCGGGGGGGTGCTCACCCCCAAAAAAAAAAGACCCACCACATTGGCCTCCAACTTTTTTGAAAGCACCTGGAAACTTTGAAAACACAAAAAACTAACAAAACCTCATATGATCTCATATGAGGCAAGGCTTCCTCATATGAGGATATTTTTGCCTCATATGATGCTTTTTTACCATCATATGAGGCATGCCCACCTCATATGAACTCATATGATCTCATATGATCTCATATGATACTTGGTGGTTTCTGAACTCCTGCATGCACTTTTTTTCCAGTGGGCTATGTGCTCTGCCCTTGTGGCAGCCCAGCCCTTTTTGAAAGGCACCTGTACATTTTTTTAAAGGATCCCTTTTGCAGGAACCAAATCTGGCAGATCCAATTTAGAAGCCCATTTGCAGGACCTGTCCTTCTGTGAGCCCTTGGGGCCCTTTTGCAAGACCCTTCTTTGGGGGCCCTTTTGCAAGGCCCATTTTTTCAGCAGCTCAGGCTCACTTATTCTTGTCCTTCTTCTTCTCCTTCTTTTTCCTCCTCTGGGCTATGTGCCACCCAGTGTCATCTGTGCTGCTGCTGGCCCCCTGCCATGCTTTGGGCTGTGGCTGTGGCTTTGCCTTTGCCCTCAGGTAGTTGTCGTCCTTTGTGGGCTTGCCTCCTGGCAGGGCAAGGCAATGCAATGTGCACCCAACAGGTGGAGCCATCAAAAAAAATCACAATCCCTGGATTTGTTCTGGGATTTGCTGCCCAAAAAACAATGTGAAGGTACCCCACCAAACCTTGTACATTATTTCCATTTTAAATTTGCACAAAACTGCCATTTCCCAATTCCCCTGATAAAATGTCACATGCACTACATGTTGGATGAGGCTAAAACATTTAATTGCAAGCACAAATGGCCTTCAAACAAGTAAATGATTGTGTTTAAAATTATGATCCTGCATGGGTGGCCATGTAAATACATGAGAAGGCTTCAGAACAATTTTTGGAATGGCTCCACCACTAAGAAAAATGAAGCCCCTCCTCCATTTGAGCCACTGGCTGTGGTGCCATGGGCCTGGGTGGTGTGGCTGCCATGGGCAGCAGCTGTGCCAGTGGTGCCATGTGCACCCTGGCTGCCATGGCCTTGGGCTGGCTGGTTGTGGGGGTCCACCACATAGTACCCATAGGTTTGTGGCTGCTGCTGGCCATCTTGTCCTCGTCAAAAAAAGGAGCTGTGGATTTTGAAGGGGTCAGTTTCATGAGTTTCTTGCTAAACAAAACATAGTTTAAACTTATTGGGCAAATGTGGAAACATGTGCCAATCAAAAAACAAACAGTTTAAACCAAAAAACACTTGTCCTTGGTTCCAGCTGTACAGTGGCCAGCAGTAGTCCTGCTGCTGCTGGTACTGCTGGCTTTGCCAGGGCTGCCAGGACCAGGCTGCCAGCTGGGCAGTGTTCTGGGCAGCCTGGGCAGCTTCATTTGCCTGCTTTGCTGCCCTTTCAGCAGCTTCAGCAGTCTCCTTTACAGTGAGCCTGTCCTGCTGCCTGGTGATGAGCCTTTTCATCCTGCTGGAGCCCAAAGCCCCCAGCTTGCACACCTCCACATCCTCACCCTCCTCCTTGGCCTTGTGCTCAGCCCACTTCCTCCTGCCTTTTTCTTTGGAGCTGCCAGTGCGGTTTTTCCATTTGGCCTCTTGTCCCACCAGGACATTTTTCTCATCTTCCTCCTCCTTCATGGCTTCCTTTTGCTGCTTCTCAGCAGCAGCTGCCTCCTCCTTTTCCTCTTCCTCCCATTTCTTCCATGCTTTCCACTCATCTTCTTTCTCTTGCCACCAGTCATTCCAGGACTTTCTGGAATCTTGCCAGTCTTTCCTCCACCACTCCTCTTCCTCCTCCATGGGTTCATCCTTGGCTGCTTGTGGCTCCTTGCTCTTCTTCAGCAGCTCCTTGTCCTTGTTCCCCTCCACCATGTCTGCCCAGCTTGGTTTGGGCACCCTGTTTCTCCTTGCTTTGCCCCCAGGTGCAGCAGGTCCAGCAGGTGCAGAGGAGCTGGGAACATCCATGGCTTGGAGCCCTTTCACAGGACCCAAGAAGCCCTTTTGCAAGACCTCCTTGAAAAACAACCCTTGTGCAATGCCCAGGGAAACTGAGTACTGCCCCCCACAAGGGGCAAAAGCAAAAAAAATGAGCCAAGGCTGCAAAAACAACATGCAGGTCATGGAACAGTGCCACCATGCTGTTGCACCTGTGGCTGGATTCAACATGCTTCACTGTAGGTTGCTAGCAGTGCCCAACATTTTTTCATTCATGTGCTTTGCCTCATGGTAAATCCTTTTGTAATGCTGTGGCAAAGCCCTTTTGCAGGACCTACAGCCCTTTTGCAGGACCTACAGCCCTTTTGCAGGACCTACTTGGCAAACTTGGCAAAAAGCTTGTCTCTTTCTGCCAGCACATCAGCCTTGGTTGCCTTTGGCCTTTTGGCACTTGGAAGCAACAGCTGAACCAGTTGTTGGTGGGTCTTTGTTGTTGTGCTGGCTTGGCTCAAAGTCACAGCAGCTATGAGTCTCTTGTTCTTTCCAGGCCCAGGCTGATGTTGCAAGTAGCTTTGGTTCTTGCCACAATCCAAGGCTGATACTGCCTTGGTCAATGAGCACTTTCTCAGTGCCCAAGGCTGGCCCTTTCACAGGACCCACACCAGGCTTGGCCTCAGACTGCCCAGCATTCTCAGACTTCTCATGCCCAGCATTCTCAGACTTCTCAGGCTTGGAAGAGCTTGAAGAAGGCTTCTTCATGATGCTCTCAGCAGCTGGCCTTTTCATGGCATTTGCCCTCCAGTCCTTCTTCAAACAAGGAGGGGGGCTCCCTCAGAGTTGTGGAGTTTGAGCTGCCTTTTTTTTTGGCTCCTGCTTGCCATCTCAGGTTGTCTTTTTTCCTCAGCCTCTCCAGAGCAGCTGCCTCAGACTCATCCAGCTTCCCAACCAACTTGCCCCAAGCAACTTCACTGGATGAGCATCTTCTCCAGTGCTTCAAGAGCACACCCACTGAGTCAGCAGCTCTACCAGCAAGCATGCTGCCATCCATCTCCCAGTGGGCTTTGAGAAGCTGCACTCCCCAGGTTTGCAGGAGAACAACAAAGAATTGCTTCAATGCCTTGTACTTGATCTTGGCACTGCTGCTCACACCCAGGAGCGCCTCCAGAAGCCTTGCAAGCTGGGCTACTTGTACTGGTACATGTTGAACGCCTCTTTGATCCCCATAGCTCTGCAGTAGGAATGCATGGCTTTGTCCAAGGCACCTTGGGAAACTTCAGGAAAAGGAGTCCTTTTCTGTGGTGCTGAATTGCCACTCCTCTTTTTTTTTGCACAGCCTTCATGAGAACCATTGCAAGCTGAGCCCTTTTGCAGGACCCAAGAGAGCCCCTTCACAAGGCCCAAAAAAAAAAGCCCCTTCCCAAGGCCAAATGCAGGTTTGAAAAATGACTGTGAGCCCATAGGCCTGCATCCATGCTGCAAGTCTGACACATGCTGTGAGGTGGCTGCTGCTGTGTGGCCATGTGTGGAGTCAGCTTCCAACACCTTGCTCCAACATTTTTCCCTGGAAGCTTTTTGAATGCTTCAGGGAGCCCTTTTTCAAGACCCATGCTTCATGTGGAGCCCTTTTGCAAGGCCCAGGGTGGCCCTTTTGCAGGGCCATGCAGGTGGCTGGCTCAGAACTCAGGTCTTCTCCGAATGGGGTCCCAGTAGTGCCAGCCACCATTTTCACAGTAGTTTTGCCTCCATGACTTGTCACAAATGTAGCAATTCAAGGTCCAGTCTTCTGCAGTGCTCAGCTTCCTCCTCCAGATCCATCCCCTGCGGCAGTTGTTGCACTGGATGTAGCACCAGTATTGGAGCAATCCTGGTCTGTTGATGTTGCGGATCCTGTCCTGCTCCAAACCATCCAGGACATCCAGCTCTGCCATTCTGAGCCCTTTTGCAGGACCCCAGCCCTTTCACAGGACCCAATTGAAGATGCAGGGCTGCAGGAAGTTCAAGGGCTGCAGGAAGCTCCAGGGTTCATGGGCAGTGTCATGCACATGGGAACAGCTGCTATGTGTTTACACATGTGGAAAAAGAAAGTTCAGGAGTCTTGTTTTTTTGTTTTGGAAACATGTAAAAACTGATGTTTTTGTCTTGAAAACCAAGAAATCCTGTTGAAAATTTCAACAGACCTGTGTTGAAAAATACAACAGATTTTAAGCTGTCAAACCAACAGCTCCTGTTGGTTTATTTCAATAAAACTTGCATTTCAACAGTGAACCTCTAAACCAATAAACCTGTGGAATCTTTTCAATAAGGCGCACTCTGGGTATGGTCGTGAAAATATTTTTTGTGGACGAGAGCGGTATGTGCGCGTTTTTTGTGATCAAATGGCTCCCCAGGGACGACGACTACGACTACGACTACAACTACAACAACATCAACCACAACAGGAACAACAGCAGCAACAACAACAACAAGCTGCAGCCTTTTCCCCTACCTCCAAGCTCCTCTCATGGCCACAGAATGACCGCAAATGTACTTGGTAGCCTTCATAGTGAAGCTTCCATAAGCTGTCCAAATTTGACTGTGGGACATGGTCCTTGATGTAGATGGCATTGTACCAGTCCACTGCCACTGCAGCCACTCCTGCTGAACGCACCTGCTCCTCCTTCGTTCTCCAAACTTGGAGCCCTTCTTGGTACCATCTAGGGTTCTGCTGAAGCACAACAATTCCCCTTTTATCAAGGGGTGTCCTGATCAGCATTCTTCTTTGACACCTTGTAGCCCTGCTCCTCAATCTCCTCTTTGACTGGCACCCTTTTAGCAAGAGGTTTTGCCAGAGCTTTGGCTTTCTTTTTGGTGCCGGGTTTTGGGAACTGCTGCTTGTAGTTGAGCTTGTAGTTGAAGATGAAACACTTGGCCCCCCAAAGTCTGCTTCACTACTTGCAGCCTTTGGGGAGTGGGCAGCTCCACTTGCTTCCTTTGCAGCTTTTTTGTTTCCTCTTGCTTTACCTGCTGCTTGCCTGCTGCCATGCTTGTCTCCCCAAGTTTCTTGCTATGCCCTTGCTGCCTGCTGGTGCTGACACCCTTTTCACAAGGGGTCTCCTGGGTGCTGTTTGTCAAAGCATCCTTGTGCGACCCTTTGCTTTGAATGTTGGCTGAGGCCAGTGTGTCGGTGGTGTTGTCCTGCTTTCCTATGGGCTCCTCCTCCTGCTTCACTTTTTTTTTTAAAGCAGCTTGTTGCCTTGGACTAGGCTCAAAAAGCAAGCCCTGGCTTGGAGTGCTAGATGCCTGCTTGGCTGGCAGAAGCACATTCACATCATTCTTTGTCATTCTTGCCCTTTCTGCTTCTAAACCTTTTTGGTTGTTCTTGGCTTGCCTGGCCCTGCTCACACAGCCACTTCCTGCAGGCCTACCCTTGCTGTTTCTTTTCATACCCTTTTCTCAAGGGTATGGTGCAGAAAAAACAAAAATGCCCAAATCAGCAGTGCAGCGCGCCCTTGTCACCAGGGGTGCCAAAAAAGGCTTTGGATGGCTTGATTTCAAAAATGGCTGCAGATAGGAACATGCTCCCACATGGCTTGAACCAGCAGTTGACTGTGGAAAGCTTTGAAGGGGCAAGTGTCCTTATGGTAGGTTCGTGTTGGTAGTCTTTATTGCTTTAAACAGATGGCCTTTTATGTTTTCCATGCACATGTGCCTGAGAAACCAGTCAGTGAAGCAAAATGTGCATTTCAAAAGATAATGGTATATGTACAAAGACAACAGATGTACCACTGTATTTACAAACATTCCCAGAAACAGAAAAAGGGGTAGCCCCGAATGCCCAAGTTGTTTCCATGCATTTTTCCAGCCAAAGTGCCCAACCTGCAGCCCACTGTGTGGGAACCTGTTGCTATTCAGCCAAAAACCCTTTCAGCAAGGGTTGTATTGGAACAGCTTGGTGCCTGTAAGCTGGCATTTCAAAATATGCTAGCCTTTCAGCAAGGAAGCATGCAGCGCATGCAAAGGGGTTCACCAGGCTTCATAGAGCTGATTCCTGATGAGGTTCACTTTCCCTCCTGGCTCTGCTGTTCCACAAATGTAGGTCCTCCATGGTGGTGTGCAGGACTTGGTCACAACAAGCTTGGGCCATTCCTTTCTGGGGTAAGAGGCTGGTGCAATTCCTTTTATCAAGGATTTGCTGGCTGGCCTGGGCTTCCCTTTTGGCTGAGGTGTGTGATTTTTTGTCTGCTGCTTGCTCTTTTGGCCTGCAGGTTTCTTCATGCCACCACCAATGCCCAATTCATCCCTGATGTTGGTAAAGGCGCTTTGTGGTTGCTGTGTAATTGTTTGGCCCATCCTCCTCCTGTTGAAAGATGGTTGTGGCAACTGCTCTGCCTCATGGGATGCAGAAGAAGACTTCCCTTTTAGCAAGGGGTCTCAGGTGAGGCCTTGCTTGCTTTGGGTGATTGCAAGCTGTTAAGGAAGCCTTGGGAGACAAGGGACACATTGCCCACTTCTTTTTTCAATGTTTTTGCTGGTTGGGAAGGGTTGGCATCCTCCCTTTCAACAAGGGGGAGCTGCCCAACTTCCTGTTTGTGATCCTTTTTCATTATCTTGTCACAAGCAATGATTGCAAATCGAGGAATTCCACTGAAGTCAGCTTGGCTGCACATTGCTTCAAATGATCAGACCCCTTCAATTCAATCTTCTCAGGTGAAAGAGTAGTGTGGTTATTCTGTCTACCCTGGACCCCACCCACTGAACCATTGTAGATTGTAGTATTGAGTGCTGGCTGGCTCTTGCATGAGAACTTGCATGATGGCTTGCCTGAGGAAGCTACCATGAATTTCACACCTGGGCTCCAAGTCTACAAGCCATTTTAGCAATGGCAAAACCTGGAGAATGCCTTTGGGGTTGCAAGGCTGGTTCTTGGACACATTCTCATAGATACCCAGCTTGGCCAGCAAAGTGCTATGGGCTAAAAAGCATTTCACCAGCAAAGCTATGTCAACTTGAGGCTTGGGGATGTGTCTAGCACCTCCTTTGCCAGAAGTGTTCGCGTTGATAGCCTTTTTCACAAGGGCTATTGCTGACAGCTCAGCTACAAGCTATTTGGAGCCAAAAAGCATAGCCAAGGCTTCAAATCCAAATCAATAAGAAAATCAATAGGAAACACATGGTCTGAAATCAATAATTGTCTAAACCCTGATCTTCCAAGAAAAAAGATTAAATCAATTAAAACGATCAAAATCAATATCAATAGAAAAAACATTCTTTATTGATTTAAATCAATAGCCGATGCTCAGGGTTCGTCAACAATGTGGCCTGCAAGAGCAGAAATCGGCACCAAGCTTGCTCACCGCCGCCCTCACATGTGTGATTGCGATGGCGCCCGCATCATGCACACAAAGCTGTCACAGCCACAAAATTGCCACAAACCAAGGCGAAAACGCAGCAAAAGAACCCAATCAGTCCAAGTGATCCAACCGAGCCCTGTGGCCCAGCAGGGCTGCGCGCCAGGACCGGGCCTCAACTTACCACCACATGGTGTCACATCGTGTCACATGGTGTCTGCTCCTGTTTGCCGACTGGGACTAAGGCACCTTTTTCTGGTTGCATCGCTGCATCCTGTCAAGGAAGGCTGATCATGCCGGCAGCATTCTGCGACCATGATGAACAATGAATTATGTCCAATCGGATATTGGTCCAATCGTGTCTTGTCTAGTGATCAAAGGAAGTTTAGGGGGAGAAACTTCCGTGTTACGGACTTTTAGAATGTCAGGGAAAGAGTTAGTCAAAGAAAGAGTTAGCAAAGAAAGAGTTCGTCAGGGAAAGAGTTAGTCAAAGAAAGAGTTAGTGAGGGAAAGAGTTAGTCAAAGAAAGAGTTAGTGAGGGAAAGAGTTAGTCAAAGAAAGAGTTAGCAAAGAAACAGTTAGTCAGGGAAAGAGTTAGTCAAAGAAAGAGTTCGTCAGTTAGGAAAGAGTTAGTCAAAGAAAGAGTTAGTCAAAGAAAGAGTTAGTCAGGGAAAGAGTTAGTCAAAGAAAGAGTTAGTGAGGGAAAGAGTTAGTCAAAGAAAGAGTTAGTGAGGGAAAGAGTCAGTCAAAGAAAGAGTTAGTGAGGGAAAGAGTTAGTCAGGATATATGAGGTAGTCAAAGACAGAGTTAGCAAAGAAACAAGTTAGTCAAAGAAAGAGTTAGTGAGGGAAAGAGTTAGTCAAAGAAAGAGTTAGCAAAGAAACAGTTAGTCACAGAAAGAGTTAGTCAAAGAAAGAGTTCGTCAAAGAAACAGTTAGTCAGGGAAAGAGTTAGTCAAAGAAAGAGTTAGTGAGGGAAAGAGTTAGTCAAAGAAAGAGTTAGTGAGGGAAAGAGTCAGTCAAAGAAAGAGTTAGTGAGGGAAAGAGTTAGTCAAAGAAAGAGTTAGTCAGGATATATGAGGTAGTGAAAGAAAGAGTTAGCAAAGAAACAGTTTGTCAGGGAAAGAGTTCGTCAAAGAAAGAGTTAGTGAGGGAAAGAGTTAGTCACAGAAAGAGTTAGCAAAGAAATTGTTCCCTCACTGTAAATGGGATTGCAAGCGGTGCTGGTGGAGGAGTTGCCGATGGAGTTTTGAAGGAAGTCTCGCACGAAATGCGTTTTTGAGAGATAGCAGATGCACGAAAGCCTATGTTTTTCCATACAAAATCCGTCCCCGAACCTCGATGATCTACCTCTGCGGTGCGACGGTTGCGAGACGGTCTCGTGTGTGGTCGGATCATGGTCGGATCGGTCTCGGATCATGGTCGGATCATTCTCGGATCGGTTCCGCATTGTAAATGGGGTGTCACCTGTGTTTCGTGCATTTGTGGTCGACAGAATTCCATTGTGATTTGCAACTGTAGGATCGTTCCCGCATTGTAAATGGGGTTGCAAGTGGTGCTGGTGGATGAGTTGCCGATGGAATTCCATTGTGATTGGCAACTCTAGGATCGTTCCCTCACTGTAAATGGGATTGCAAGTGGTGCTGGTGGAGGAGTTGCCGATGGAGTTTTGGAGGAAGTCTCGCACGAAATGCGTTTTTGAGAGATAGCAGATGCACGAAACCCTATGTTTTCCCATACAAAGTCCGTCCCCGAACCTCGATGATCTACCTCTGCGGTGCGACGGTTGCGAGACGGTCTCGTGTGTGGTCGGATCATGGTCGGATCGGTCTCGGATCATGGTCGGATCATGCTCGGATCGGTTCCGCATTGTAAATGGGGTGTCACCTGTGTTTCGTGCATCTGTGGTCGACAGAATTCCATTGTGATTTGCAACTGTAGGATCGTTCCCGCAATGTAGATGGAATTGCAAGTGGTGCTGGTGGATGAGTTGCAGATGGAATTCCATTGTGATTTGCAACTGTAGGATCGTTCCCGCAATGCAAATGGCATTGCAAGTGGTGCTGGTGGAGGAGTTGCCGATGGAATTCCATTGTGCTTTGCAACGGTAGGATCGTTCCCGCAATGTCTAGAAGGTTTCACATGCTTCGGTGGACGAGCTGAGGACGTAATACCATTGTGTTTTGCTAGGGATTGTTGCTAATCGCATTGTAATGGCTGCGTGAACTTGCTGCAGCTGGATTCTTTCAGATTTTGCCTGCTTTCATTTTCTATTTCAATTCTTTATAAAAAAACGCTTCAAAAATCAACTTTTTCTGCTCTGGCGTCGAGATCCGGTTTTGGAGCTACAATTTCCGACGCCGTTGCGCGTAGTTCTATTGTGTTTTGCAACTCAGTCTCTGCAGATCGCATTGTAATGGCTGCGTCAAGGTTGCTTCCTGCTGTGGCTGCATTCGTAATACTATTGTCTTTTGCAGCTGGACTTCGTAAATCGTATTGGAGTGGCTGCATGAAGGCTGCCACAGTGATTTGTCAGCAGATTTTCTCCATTTTGGCGCTAATGATTTTCCTTCTAAAAATCCTTTTAAAAAGTGCTTCAAAATCGTCTTTTTTTTCGCTCTGGCGTCGAGATCCGGTTTTGGAGCTACAATTTCCGACGCCGTTGCGCGTAGTTCTATTGTGTTTTGCAACTCTGTCTCTGCAGATCGCATTGTAATGGCTGTGTCAAGATTGCTTCGTGCTGTGGCTGCATTGGTAATACTTTTGTCTTTTGCAGCTGGATCTCGTAAATCGTATTGGAGTGGCTGCATGAAGGCTGCGACATGGATTTGTTAGCAGATTTTCTCCATTTTGGCGCTAGTGATTTTCCTTCTAAAAATCCTTCTAAAAAGTGCTTCAAAATCGTCTTTTTTTCTGCTCTGGCGTCGAGATCCGGTTGTGGAGCTACAATTTCCGACGCCGTTGCGCGTACTTCTATTGCGTTTTGCAACTCAGTCTCTGCAGATCGCATTGTAATGGCTGCGTCCAGGTTGCTTCATGCTGTGGCTGCATTCGTAATACTATTGTCTTTTGCAGCTGGACTTCGTAGATCGTATTGGAGTGGCTGCATGAGGGCTGCCACAGTGATTTGTCAGCAGATTTTCTCCATTTTGGCGTCAGTGATTTTCCTTCTATTTTTTTTTTAAAAGTGCTTCAAAATCGTCTTGCACAACAACAGTACGTGGTTGGACGACAAAGAGTCGGACGACGAAGTTCTCCGCAGACAATACCGTCATCTCTGGGAAGCTGTGCGGTCCTTTCAACCAGAGTTTGTTGATGCTGAGATGAAGCGCAGACAAGGTCTTGCCGCAGAGGTTTCAACTCTCGTTTGACTGCCGAGGGCTGGGTGTGCGTTGTTATGAACCGCATCCGGGTGTGAATTGCTGTGCTTCAGTAGCTTCGCCTTTCATTTGACCTTGCGAACCGCAGAATGCCTCTGTCACTTGGTTTTGGTTTCTGTGTGCGTTGTTACGAACCGCACAAAAAACCATGATCGTATTGCATACATGTGAAAAAAACATGCTGTCGTGGGAGCGGGTAAATGCAAGGTCTCACTAAGATCCGCTCAATGCTTTATGCAGCATGGGTTGGATTTTTGTAGTTTGTTGAAAGTATGATTTTCTGGACCATTTCCTTTTTCAGACATCAGACCTCAAGCTGGGTGAGATGGTATGTTTCGTGTTTATTTGACCTCTGTTGAATGAGATGGTTGGTTGGGGATCTACAATTTGGATGAGGAAGTGCGTTTCGTATTTCTTGGACCCTAGTTGGTACGTGTAATTGTTTCTTTACTTCGACTATGGGGAATTTCGATCTGTTATATTCACCCTATGATGTTGTCTGGTAGCGGTTGTGTAGTTTCAGCTCTGCAACGTTGCCGCTGCCGTTTGTGTCGGTCATGCATATGTGATCAAATCTATCAGCAAGACTTAAATCATATTATGTCATGTTTTGAATCATCACATGTTTTTTTTTAACGCATGCATCATGGAGTTTGCAAGGGACACCCGACGTGCGACGTTACGGTCCGCGTTGGCTAACATATGTGTAGCAGCATGTTGGATATAGGTGGAAAAATAATTTTCATAAGTATTGTTGAGTGATTACATCGATTCGGTGAGAAAACGATCATATATAGCAAGCATGCAACGTAGCTATCATATATAGCAGATACACGATGTCAACAAACAGCACGCATGGACACGATACAACCTTGCAACTGCGTATACTCGCAACGCGTACGTGCGACGTTCTGGTCCGCGCAAAGGTGCTTACGTGCGACGCTGTGGTCCGCGTAGGCTAGCGCCATGGAATCGTCGCTGTTCGAAGACCTTCTTTGTTTCTTGCAGAAAGAAGAGCTTGTGTTGAAGGCTTTGCGTGCCACGAATTTGAAAGCATGCTTGCGGACAGGGACAGGCACCAAAGGATACGAAGCAAATGCAGAGCGAGCCAAGTATTGTAGAATTTACAATAAGATTGAGAAGTCAGTAACGGCTGACCAAAAAGCTACTCTAATGGATTGGGAACGAAGGCTTTGCAGTGAGGCGGAGGACATTGATTTTGCACGGTTGCTTGCCATATTTGCAAGCCGTGAAGAGGAGCTGAAGCAAATGAGAAAACCGAGCCTCGAAGCATGCTTCAACAGCAACCTGAGCAATACAGACAAGGACTTAAAGTTTTGCCGAAATTTCTTCAAACGCAAAAAAACAAGTATGACAGATGAACAGCAAAAGGTTGTGGATGAATGGGAGGAGAAGATTTGTGGCGGTGGTGCGGGGTTATGTCTTGCCATCGATGCAGATTTCGCGCGTTTGGTTACTATACTGGAAAACCGTCAAGATGACTTGCGACAAATGCAAAAAACAAGTCTCGAAGCATGTTTGAACAGCAGCCTGAGCAATACAGACACGGATTCTTGCCTCCCAGAACTGGACGTGCGAAGTTGTGTTCCGCGTCCAGCATGGTCGAGGCGGCGCTGGAGAGCCACCTGTGGTGAATGACTAGAGCGCCAAAAGTTCAGATTGGGGCCATTGGAGAAAGCCGAAGTCTCTGGTACGCTTTGCGTCGCCACAGAACCAAAGCTCAGTGCGCAGAATGGCTCAACATCTTGCACAGCAACAGTACGTGGTATTGCCGCAGAGGGATCAATTCTCGTTTGACTGCCGAAGGCTGGGTGTGCGTTGTTGTGAACCGCATCCGAGTCTGAATTGCTGTGCTTCAGTAGCTTCGCCTTTCATTTCGAGTTGCAGACGGCAGAATGCCTGTGTCACTTCATTTTCGTTTCTGTGTGCGTTGTTACGAACCACACAAGAAACCATGATCGTATTGCATACATGTGACAAAAAAAAGGATATTTCAGATTTTGGCTGCTTTCATTTTCTATTTAAAATCAACTTTTTCTGCTCTGGCGTTGGAGTGTGAAGGAAGCAGTGGGAAGTGTGAAGTGTGAAGTGTGAAGGAAGCAGTGGGAAGTGAGAAGTGTGAAGTGTGGAGTGTGAAGTTTAAGTTTGGAGTGCGAAGCGCGCAGTGTGAAGTGTGAGGTTTGGAGTGTGAAGGAAGCAGTGGGAAGTGTGAAGTGTGAAGTGCGAAGTGTGAAGTGTGAAGTGTGGAGTGTGAAGTTTCAAGTTCGGAGTGCGAAGAGTGCAGTGTGAAGTGTGGAGTGTGAAGACTTTGCTTCGTCTCTCACTGAAAAAATCAAACGGTTGTCGAGGTTTGGAGTGCGAAGCGCGCAGTGTGAAGTGTGAGGTTTGGAGTGTGAAGGAAGCAGTGGGAAGTGAGAAGTGTGAAGTGTGAGGTGCGAAGTGTGAAGTGTGAAGTTTGGAGTGTGAAGTTTCAAGTTTGGAGTGCGAAGAGTGCAGTGAAAAGTGTGGAGTGTGAAGACTTTGCTTTGTCTCTTGCTGAAAAAATCAAACGGTTGTCGAGGGAAGGACACGGTCGGGACAGGGTGTCTTTGAGCTATAGGTCATTTATGTTTGGGAAACTTCCGCCGCCGGCTTGCCCGGGTCTATGTTACATAGGCAGCTTAAAGAACACATGCCAAATGAACCATGAAGTAAGGGACATGGTGGAAACCAGATTCCTGAGACCACAACTTACATTTTCTGCAATGCATGGGGGATCCAAGGCGTGTTTGGGAACCTTCAGAAGAAAATAATTGAATGCATCCAGGTATCACAGAACCCCAGCAAAACCCATTTCCCACAACTTCCATGACCATGCAGCTGAAGCCTCAGCTTCAGCATTTGCAGCATCAGCGGCCTGGCCAAAAAAAATGAAGCAACACGTAGTGCCAAATGAACCATAAAATAAGGGAAATGGTGGGAAATCAGATGCCTGACACACCACAGCTTACATTTTCAACCAAGTGTCTCAATTTTCTTTTTGTTCGTTGAAATGGTAGCAACATGTAAGAACATGTAGCTAGGACTTAAGAAAACCATAGAAACCAAGTCAGAATGATCAAGCAGCATCAAACAACATCAAACGACCAAAATAACCTCACGAGCTTTCCTCTGCTCCGCAACCCTAGGCTTCCGAGAAGCTTTGTTTTGAGGCTGGCAGCTCTAATTTGGCATTCTGGGTTGCTAGAAGCTCAATCTGGAAGTTCCAAAATGAAGCTGGCAGCTCTGTTTTAAAGCTGGCAGCTTCAAATTGAAGCTTCTTGCAAAGGGCTGCCAGCTTCATTTTGAAGCTTCTGCTTCAAAATGAAGCTTCTCAGAATTTTCAAGATAAGTGCCCAACTTCAAAATGGAGCTTCCCAGAAGCGCTTCTAGAAGCTTCAAATTGGAGCTTCTAGAAGCGCTTCTGGGAAGCTCCATTTGTAACATGATGGGTGTGTGTGTGTTTGCGTGTAGCTGTCTTGCTCAAAACAGCATAAATCTCACCAAGATAACACATGGCATGAACATAGTTACATCTCATACAGAGTATAGCCGGTATGCAGAACAGAGATAGCAGAATTGCAGCTAGGTTCACAGCAAAGAGTGGTTCTAGGAGATGTTGCCAGTGAAAGCTGACAAGGCAGCCAAGCCTGAAGAAGGCTGTGTGAAGCAATTGGCTGCCATCATCAAGGGAAGCTTACCCACCTGCAGCACTGGGGATTTTCCAGCTGATCGTGAAGAAGCCTGCAAGAGGCTGGTGTCTTTTCTGGCTCTGTGGTTCCCAACCACAAATAACAAGAAAAGTGATGAAAGGCAAGCTTTTAAGCAAGCCTGTGGAAGGCTCAAGTCAGAAGAAATAAACGCTATTGTGAATAATTTGCATTCATACAAGAGTTGGCTGCTCAGAAAGCAAAGGAACTTGAAGACAGGTGAAAAAACTGATCCTGTCATCAAGTCCTTGTTGCAGATCTTGGTGAAGCCAGAAATGGCTGAGGTGCACAACAATAGCAGCCAAAGTAGTGGCAGCAAAGAAACCATCGCTTCAACTCCAACCAAGCCTGTTAAAAGGCTGCATCAAAGAAATCAATAAGCAAAGAGGGGAGCCAATCCCAGAACACCTGAAGCCAAGGCCTACCACAGGCCAGATGGCTCAGCACTACAAGAGACAGATGATGTCTTTGGTGAGGCAGTGCCAGAACTTGGCAGGGGGAGAGGCAACCCCTGCTCAGGCTGAGCATGAGTCAGAAATGGCTGATGCCCCTACCAGCCTTGCTGATTTTGGGGGTGACACTAGCAGCTCACTGCCACCAGAAGGTCCAGGTCCATGTCTAGGGAGAAGCATGGGCCCAGGATTGTTGGAAAAGGCACCCCTCCCAAGACTGAGTCTAGCACACTCAGGCCTGAGCCTGGGAAGGCTGAACATGAGCCTAAGAAGGCTAATGGCAAGCCTGAGAAGGCTAAGCTCAAGGATCCTCCCATCAAGGAAGAGGAAGAAGATGATGATGATGAGGAGTCAGAGCCTGAGAAGGCCAAGCATAAAAAAAAAGGAAAAAAGGAAAAGAAAAACAACAGGGCATGGAAAGGGTGAGGATCCTGAGAAAGGCCCTGGCAATGAAGGGCCTGATAAAGGGCCTGGGTGCCCCAGAACCAATGGCTGTGGAAGCAGCCTGAGCCTGTTGAAGGCTACTTGAGCCTGCTGAGAGGGTGAGCCCGGTGAGAGGCTGAGCCTGGTGAGAGGCTGCTTGCTGTACAGTGTACAGAGCTGCTGACATGAGACAGCTCTGGTGTTTTTGAAAAAGAAGCAGCTGTGCAGACTTGGGCTGCTGGGAAGGGCTAGGAAAAAACGACCAAAGTCAAATCAAAAAAAATGGGAAGGAAAAAAAGAGGAAAAAAGTAGGATTAAGACTTTTGGGTTTCAGACTTTTTCTTTGCAATACTAAAAGTAATATATAGCAGAAAAAGTCTTCAAGTCCAAAAGTCTTAAAATTCTTAAAAGTCTAAAATCTTTTTGTTTCCTTTTTTTCCTGGGGAGGATAGGTCTGCGTTTTTGCAATTTTTTTTGGGTATGACCGCAGCCATTTTTTCAGTGTTCAAGATTTTGAAACAAAATTTTGCAAGGCATAGGAGATACCATACAGACACACCAAGATGGTGTTCCCATCCAAGGCAGGATGAATCAATCCACCCTAGATGTATGGTGTTTGAATTTGCCTTGCAGTGAATAATCCCAAGCTGAAAGGCTTCCCATATGCTGCTTGGAGACGAAATGCAATGCTGGGCCTGCAACTTGCGAGGCCATATGTGAAGTGATTGCTTGGAGCTTGCAAAGCTTGGGGAAGGACACTTTCCTTGTGAGAGACATGATGGCAAGTCTTTCAACTCTTTGAAAGACAGACAAAGAAAAGCAGTGGCTGGTGGAGCAATGCCTGCAAAGGCAACATTGATCGAAGTGAGAAGTGATTGGGATTGGAACATGAAATGGTATGGGGCTCCAGCAACGAACCAAACTAGTGGCTGGCTCTGTGCTGCCAAGCCTGGAACATGGAAGGCTTTGTCTAAGGAAGAAAGAAAAGACATGAGCCTGACAAAGGCTGAATGGTTCGAGAATTTGGCCAGCAAGAACAAGACGCCCAATCCTATCTTTCACTTGCCAGGTGTCACTAATTGGACAATCTTGCCTGATTGGATGCATGTGGCAGATGAAGGATGTGGTGCTTTGGCAGCAGGACAAATCCTTTGGGAAATCCTATCTGGCTATGACCACACCAACCAGGAATGTCGAGTGGCTTGTCTTTGGGAACACATTAACAAAATTTATGAGGCTAGCAATTGGCCAGGCGAAAAAAAAACTACCCAAGCTCACTCTGAAGGGAAAAAAACGCCTTGAAAGGCTGCAGAGTTGGATGTGAAAGCTGCGGAATGCAGGCACTTCATCCCAATCTTAGAAATTCTGACCCGAGAAAATGGTTTCCATACAGGTACAAAGAGGCAGCAAGCCATCCACAATGTTGCCAAATATTGTGGAAGGATGTATTTAGCCTTGGAGACAGGAAACCTTGCCAGCCAAGCTAGCAATGGCTCCAAATTTATAAGCCAGTATATGGCTCTGGAGCAGCATGCTGTGTCAAAGGATGCAGATGACACCCACACTTGGCGAGTAAGACCCAAGTTCCACTTGCTTCAGCATATCTTGGACCAAGCCTGTGAAGGCTGTCATCCTAAAGATATATGGAATGATAGAGATGAAACGTGTGCATACACTTGGCAGCAGCTATGGCTAAGAAGAGGTGGCAAACCAGCAGGCCCAGGAAATGATAGTGAAAAGGTGCTCCTGAGGTGGAGCAATGACACAAAGTTTTGGAGCTTGCAAAAGGCTATGACATCTACCTTGTAAAGGCTCCAGGAGCCTGCTGCAGGCTATAAGTTTGTAGAGCCTGGAGTAGGCTGCCCTAAACAAAGAAAACAGCAAGCCAAAGAGCTTGCTGACAGTGTGCAACTTAAGAAAAAAGATGTGTGCTCAGCAGCTGCTGCTACATACTCATGCCATTGACATGTTTCAAGATCAGGGCTTTTGGAAACAGAGAAGCTTCAAAATGGAGCTGCTGGGAGCTTCATTTTGGAGCTTCTGGAAGCTCCATTTTGGAGCTTCTGGAAGCTCCATGTTAGAGCTTCCAGAAGCTCCTTTTGGAAGCCCAAAAGCTCAAAAACTCAGAAGCTCCAAAACGAAGCTGCCAGCCTCAAAATGAAGCTTCTCATTTTCGCGCTTCTCAAAACGAGCTTCTCGGAAGCCTAGGGAACGATCTCCTCCTGCTTTTTTCGCGAAGCCTGAGCCCGAAAGGGCATGAAGCGCTAGCGCACTGTGAGGAAGTGATTTGCCATGTTGCAGGTGGCGTTTGTAAAAAAACACATTCAGCAAGATGAAACAATATCAAGATCACTATCTTCAAAACTCTTCAAATTTAATCAAATTTACCTGCATGAAAACCGTCAAGAATTCTCAAAAACTAGTATCTTTGCATTTTGCTTTTGAATGGTGCCGCTCTGCCCCCCTTCCCTTGGGAGCCAAGACGTCAACATGTCAAAACATGTCAAAAGAACAGGCCCAGATTGGAAATTTGAGAAACATGTTGGGCAATTAGACACAATGAGATACAATGAAATCAAAAAACATGTGGCACGGCTTTGCGATCTAAAAAAACGACAGTGTGAGGTCCAGGGCCCGATAAAATCCGTCCCTGGCCAAAATGTCTTCGTCAGGGTTTCTGGCAATGTCAAAGGCAGCACTGGCCCACCCACTTTTCTGGAATGTGCGTGCTATGCGTTGACTCTTGCTAAAAAGATCTAAGCAAAACAAAGTGCGTGGGTTCTTCCACTGGACACAATATTCTTCCAATTCCTGCATGTGATGGCTGGCAGCAAACCATTCTGTCTCGGGAATCCCGGTAGCTGCATCCTGTGATCACCATGGCCACCACCAACGCCATGACCCACATAGAAAAGCAAAGTCAGCAACTCAGTCAGCATTGCCATGAAATCACTCAGCTGTTTATTTATTGTATGGGGAAAATTTTGATCCAAACTGCCAACACTGCACAGGCGATATGGTGTTCAGCTTCTGATATGGTGATCCAAAACTTGCTGGTGGAGGACTTCCAAAATGTAACTTACATTTTGGAAGGTCCCCCCTTATTTTCCCCACACTTGAGTATAGACAATGGCCTCCATAACTAGCAAACCATACCTTGGGGGGGTGGAACTTACATTTTAACCCCCCCAAAGAAAAGCATGTAGCAAATGTAAATTTCATTTTTTTGACGCCCCCCCGAAGAAAAATGTAAGACACATTTCCCGAAGGTCGCCCTCTTAAGGGGGTGGGGATTTTCTTTTTACGCTAGAGACATCTTCTCTTCCACATACGCACATACTTCCTGCTACGCTAGAGACATCTTCTCTTGCACTCACACACATACTTCTTTTTACGCTAGAGGCATCTTCTCACTTGCACGTACACACATACTTCATGCTCTGCTACAGATGTTTTTGTTGTACATACACACATACTTCCCGCGTCGCTATATACATCTTTTCTTGCACATACACACAGAGGAAAAACGTCTTGCTTTGAAGAAGCTTTGCCCTGTAAAACGCAATGGAATGTTCCCATGGGTCTTCAAAACCCCTGGGATTTTCAAGGTGCAATTCTAACATGAGATTTGATCATGCAGCCGCAAAAACAAACGCGAACTTCTACCAGCCCGACGCGTACTAAAACAGTCCCAAATATTTCGAATAAACTAAGTAAGCGGGATATCTTGTATTATTTGTCTTCATTTTTTCTATACAGTACTTTTCTTCATGTTTCTTCACTTTGAGATTTTTCTATGATTTTTTTGACTTCCAAAAACTGAGACTTTTTTTGTGAATCTCATATCGACATATATCAACCATAGATTTGCAGAGGTGCTCAGGGTAGACTTGCCACAGCCACTCTTGCCTACGACAGCAGTGGTCTTGCCCGCACGAAGATCCAAAGTTATTTTGGATAAGACCTGCACAGTCGAGCTGCAACACAGCTGACCAGCAATGGATCTTACAGATTGCACAAATGACAAAATCACAAATTACATCAACATATCATGTGATCGCACAGCCGTGACAAAATCTGGCGGGAAAGCTCTGTGGTCTTCGAATCTTGGTGAATTGTCCGAGCGAGCGGATACACCCTCTGCCCAGCAAGGTCTGCCATTTTCTGGAAATGTCTTGCGTGCACGAAGCCACTGAAAGCTTGTATATGGAGCTGGAGTTTAAGATGTTTAAGGTCATAATTCCTGGAAAAATACTATACGCACAGAGGTCTGGACCATCAACTGGATTCGAGCGCAATTTGGCGCAACGAGCGCAAATTTTGATTTGATTGAGCTCTTGCTATTCGAGCGTTTTTTGAAACTCGAGCATTTTTTGCCCCCTGTGGGCCGCATGGGTTCCATTTCCCCTCTGGTCTCAAGATCTACCCGTGTGTTTCTTGTGCACTCATACGTAGCTGGATCGGACTGAACGTGAAACATCATGACGTAGTTCGTTAAATGCTGACTGCGCTGCGCTGCTTTTCAGTTGGCGGTGCCATTTGTCATTGCAAATCGAGCATTTTTCAAAAAAAAAGGCTGGAGTGCGCGCAGACTAGGCGCAAAACGAGCGCAAATTCACGCAAAACGGGCGTAAATTCGCGCAAACGAGCGCAAATTTAAAAAAGGCACCACTTTCGTTTTCAGATCGGCCCTTTTTCAATTCTGAGCATGAGGGCTTTTGGCTCGCGTATTTTGATGTCACCAATGTTTGGCGACCCCTTTGTTTTGTTGACTACTTCAAGCCTGTCAGCATTTGACTATACCTCAAAGAGCATTTTTGTCCACGGCAAAGTGGGCTGCTGGTTTGTGGGGTAACAAGTGATGTTTGGACATCTTCAGAACATTCCGAGCATTTTTTGCATGTCGAGCAATTTTTGAGTCTAACGCACGTTTTTTGCAGTTTGAGCGTTTTTTTTGGTGAGCATTTCCCGCAAGCTAAAAAAAATATGTACCACTTGCGGGTCCAGGGTACGTGTGAGAACACGTCTGCACCGTCTGCATCGGCAAACATACATGCACATTCTCTATATACAGTTTCGCGTCCGGCCGCGCCTTCTTATC
>CAMXCT020006621.1:0-152500 GCA_947184155.2 Cladocopium goreaui | reverse complement strand
TTGCGCTCTCCTCACACCTCCTCACGCATGCACCAACTCCTCTCCTCGGGCTCTGGCCCTCCTCTTCTGCCTCTCTGTGCCGCGGCTATGTGTGTTTAACATTGACATCCGCCATCCTTCTAGAGGCATCCGTAACGGTACCCGCATCTTGGAGGTACCTGTGTACGGCCGAGGACGTCCAGCGGCCCATCCTTTTGACTAATTTCGATGTCTGAGGTGGCCTGGTACAAGGCCGTTGCCCCGCCAACCCTCAGACTGTGCGAAAGGAAACGGTCCTTCGGAAGACCAACTCCGTCCGCTGCAGATTGCAAAAAGTGTTGCACCTCCAATCTCCTCAATACGCCTCCTGCAGCCCATCGGAACAGGGGTTGTTGGGCCAAAAGCGCTTCATCCTGCTGAGGCTCTCCACCGGGCACAAGAATTTCCTCCCTGTGGCTTTCACGGTTTTTCCCTCACCAAAGCCCCCTTGGTCTTCTTGAACTGAATTGTCACCTCCTCAGGGTCCTCCTCGGCCGTGAGTCCATCAGTTGCAAGGCGTACATCGCAGCCACGTAGGATCATATCCTTGTCGACCCCGTTTGATTCTGCGAACTCCTTGCATCTCAGCATGAAGAACCACGCCGTTGACAAGGCTGCGAAAGCCATCGAAGCATCGGCCGCAGCTGGCGAACATCCCTTTGGCTCCTCCGGCCCAATCAACTCCTTGCCGAGACATTGTAGCATCTCATTGCGTGACCCCCAACCGCGGAGGACGCCGGGTCGTAGAACGTCGATCCAGGCCCCCCAGCAAGATCCACACCCGGTGCATGCCATCCAGGACATCCCCGGCCCCCACACGCTTGTGGGCCATCTTGATGGCGTAGATGTTCTGCCTGATGGTGTTCACCGACGCTCCCAGCCAGCCCAAGTAGCCCACAAAACCTAACAGCTTGTTCTCCCGCTCGACCGTGCTTTCCGACCTGTCCAAATACTCTGACAACCATCGCTGTCTCCTCGCCCATGCTCGCCACTTCGCCCACACACCACCATAGGCCTTCTCCGTGGCCGGACTTTTGTCTCCCTGCATGTTCTCCTCCAACCTGCCTAGGGTGACGAGGCGAGTGGTGAGCCGAGGAAGGTAGCGACGAAAGGAGCGGGCCAGCGGCCGACAGGCGGGGAGCGAAGCGTGGGGCGTGGGCGGCTCACTTCACTTACGCCGCCCGGTCACTCTCTTCTCACTCCCCTTTCGCCCTCCGTCCTCCGGACCGCGTCCCGCGGGGCGAAAGGTGGTGAGAAGGAGAGTGACGTAAGGAACGAATGGCGGGCCCAGCGACCTCTTCTGCAATCTTGCGCGGCTTGCGGCCCCCTGCCCGGCAGTCTTCATCCGCCTCGTCCTCACTGGACGTGATCTCATCGTCCAGCATTGATATCCACCAAGCCTCTGTCCATCGGTTGGCCCAAAAGACCTGCTCCACCTCGTCCTCTCCTCCTGCTCTCCGCCCGTAGTCTCCTCTTCGCCATTTGCGGGGCCAAACCAAAATTTGAGAGCAAGTGATTGTGGTCCTTCAACCTCGGCACACATTCCGGCCTTGGTGGCCCTCTCCTCCATGATCATCTCCATCACATCACCTGCCCATAGGAGAAGACTTGCCGCCGACGCCGACTGAGCACCTGTCGCTCGGCATCCTTCACACACCATCTGCTCCATCAGCGTGCCCTTGTTCAGGTCGACCACCGACCGGCCCTGTAGCTTCCAGATCTCCTCCGACGTGAGCTGGCACAAATGACCTGGGGGCCTCTTCCGATCGAAAACGTAGACTGGTTCGACTCCGGCCGCATGCTCCTTCAACTTCGGCCACAAGGTCCATCCATACCGTGGCAGGTCCCACGTTCTCCATCTTCTTCCAACACATAGTGCCCAACCGGCCCTGGAGCATCCGGTCCCGGGGTACGCCACTCTCCAGTTCCAGCCTCATGGGTTTCCGCCACACGAGGTCTTCCCAGGATCTTTGGCGTAGCACCGTGTTGATGGGCGCGGTTCCTACTCGCACCAGACCTTCCCGCCATCTTTCTGGTAGATTTCCCGCAGTCCGTACCATCAAACACGACCGTACCATCAAACACCTCCTTCTCCTCGCCATTGCCTCACCAAGCTCTGCCCAAAAGATCAGGTTAGGCAATTTCCTGCCTAATAGTTAATTCCTTATTTCCTACCTAATTAGGTAATTTTTAAGGTAAAAAGGTAACCTAATTTTAAGGTAATTCGGCACGTGGGGTCGAAAGTTTGCGTGCAAACTTGCGGGGCGGGGCTGAAAGTGGGTCAAGGGCACCAAGGAAAACTCCAACATGGAAATGGGCACCATCACCCATGCTTCCTTCAAAGTACCATGCTTCCAGAATTCCAAGCCCTTGGCTGCCAATGAGCTTTTGCAGTAGCAGTACCAGAAGGCAGAGGACACCCAAGAGGACATTCCTGCCCAAGGGAGCCAAGGCAGCGCACCTAAGAAGAGAAGGACCACTTGATTGAAACCAAAAAGGCTTAGCAAGGGTGCACATTTGTTTCTTCCAAATCTGGTGGAGAAAAAAGCTGCTGCTGCATGCTGGGTGCCTTGAGGCATTGCATACCAGTTCCTGGGAATGCATATTCCATTTTAAGTTTTTGTAGCATCAATATCTTTTACTTTGGTAATTTTGCCTGTGGAGGCTAAGCAGTTTGGAATTGGGCAGCCAAGTGGCATTCCACTGTGATTTTTTTCCAGCTTCATTTCTTTATAGGATGTTGCACCAGCTACTTATTGCCTACTTTAGCACCATATCCATGTATATAGGCACCAGTTGTATTCACCCCCAGTTGTATCATATCCAGCTAGTTGCCCTTTGTGGCATTGCATTTTCTTACCCAATAATTTTGATAAGGCCAGCCAAATTGTGGAATTGCAGTTTTAGCCAGCATGGCATTGCATGCAACAATCATGTCATAGCCACACATGGCATTTCAAGTGTGTAGCCATATTTGGCATTCCAGTGCTTGGCCAGTGACCTTGGCCATTTCAAGTGTTTGCAATTGCAGCCACTGCTCTAAGCGTAGGATCATATCCTTGTCGACCCCGTTTGATTCTGCGAACTCCTTGCATCTCATTATGAAGAACCACACCGTTGACAAGGCTGCGAAAGCCATCGAAGCATCGGCCGCAGCTGGCGAACATCCCTTTGGCTCCTCCGGCCCAATCAACTCCTTGCCGAGACATTGTAGCATCTCATTGCGTGACCCCCAACCGCGGAGGACGCCGGGTCGTAGAACGTCGATCCAGGCCCCCCAGCAAGATCCACACCCGGTGCATGCCATCCAGGACATCCCCGGCCCCCACACGCTTGTGGGCCATCTTGATGGCGTAGATGTTCTGCCTGATGGTGTTCACCGACGCTCCCAGCCAGCCCAAGTAGCCCACAAAACCTAACAGCTTGTTCTCCCGCTCGACCGTGCTTTCCGACCTGTCCAAATACTCTGACAACCATCGCTGTCTCCTCGCCCATGCTCGCCACTTCGCCCACACACCACCATAGGCCTTCTCCGTGGCCGGACTTTTGTCTCCCTGCATGTTCTCCTCCAACCACTCTTCCACTCCACTCGGTCTCCAAAAACTTCTCCACAAAATGGCCTCACAGCCAGCCCTACACCGGTGACAAACTGCTTCGAGACCACCTCAGCGACCTCTTCTGCAATCTTGCGCGGCTTGCGGCCCCCTGCGCGGCAGTCTTCCTCCGCCTCGTCCTCACTGGACGTGATCTCATCGTCCAGCATTGATATCCACCCTGAGCATCCGATATTGATTACAATCAATATATTTTTCCAAAAAAAATATCGATATTGATTTTACTAAAAAATCAAAATAAATATCAATATAATGCTTTTGAAGCTTCAAAATCAATATAAAAAGTTGGACCAAGTCTTTTTATTGATATCCACTTTGGACCAAAAAAGAGTCTCAAAAAGGGGAAGCTTGGTCCCAGGCTGGAAACTGGCACATCCTTTGAGAAAGGGACAGCTGCAAGCAGCAGCAATGCTGCACCCCTTGAAAAAGGGAAAAAAAAACTTCTTGAAAAAGAGGAGGCAGCAGCCCTTGAAAAAGGGCAATTCCTTGAAAAAGGAAATGTTGCCAAAAAGGTGGCAGTTCTGGAGTCAAAGACTGCCACCAACAAGCAGGCAAAATCCCTGGCAAAAGGGAAGGAGACTGCAGCCCTTGAAAAAGGGTCAGAAAAGAAGCAGTCCCCTGAAGCCCAATCAGAACCTTTGGCTGTGTTGGTTGATTGGCACCATTGCCTGAAAAATGGTCCCCAGGACTCAGGACACTGTGCTGGTCCAGGACCTCATGGCCCTGCAGAAGCTCCTTGACAAAGGAGTGGAGGTGCATGTGCTCTCCTTCTGTGGGGCCAAGCAAATCACCAAAGTTGAAAAGGAAATGTGGGACAAGCTCCCAGATCTCATTGAACAACTTCACTGGTGGGGATGCTGCACCAGTCGCACTGGGGTGGGGGGCAAGGCAGAGTATGCCACAGAGTGGGGCTGCCAGGTGGCCTTTGATGATTCAAAGGACATCTTGCAAGAGCTGGGCTCATGGGGTGTCAAAACCTATGGCATCCAGACACCAGAGAGAGCCATGCATGGATGCCAGAAAACTCCAGGTTTGCATCCTTTGCAGACGCAGTGAAGCAGTTCATCAGGGATTACAATCTTTGAGACTGCTTCCAGCCCTTGCAAAAGGGTGCTCTGCAAAACCCTTGAAAAAGGGTATGGCTCTCACATGGCAACCCTTGAAAAAGGGTAGGTGTCTAGCCCCAACCCTTGCAAAAGGATAACCCTTGAAAAAGGGTAAGTGTCCCCACCCCCAAGGATAACCCTTGAAAAAGGGTAGGTGACTGGCCCCAATCCTTGCAAAAGGATACCCCTTGAAAAAGGGATGTCTCACCCCAAGCCTTGCAAAAGGATACCCCTTGAAAAAGGGACAGTGTCTCACCCCAATCCTTGCAAAAGGATAACCCTTGCAAAAGGATCAAATAAGAGCAACCCCTGCAAAAGGGTCATGTGGCTCAGGTCTACACACAGCATTTGCAATAACAAATGCATGTATTTACACACACATACACACATACACACATACATACATACATACATACATATATATATAGGTGTGGTGATATTAAAAAAACACTGTGTGTTTCTGTTTGCTGTGTGTTAACCTGAGCCATAGCTCAGCCCTTGCAAAAGGGCCACTTGTAGCTGCAGCCCAACAGTGGTTTGTACAGAAGCTACCAAATGTGTAGCAAGCAGCAAAAAATGAAATAAATAAATATAAATAAATCAAAATAGTTAAATAATTAATGTATTGAATATAAATACATGCAACTTTACACAACCTGTTTTTTAAATTAAGAACCTTTGCCATGGACATATGCCTTTTGAAAACCTGATGTTTTTTGAGTTTTGTATGGGCCCTAAAACAACAAAGCAAGGAAACACAGATACTATTGGAAAAAAAGGCACACCAAATTAAACATTATCCCTTGCAAAAGGGACATCACAAACATTCAAGATTTAAGGTGGCAAGGTTCAATTTTGTAAACTGGGATGTTTTCTCAAATGCTGTTTGGTGTCTGTTTCAGGCTGCAGGCACATGATTATGTTTCTGTTGACTCTGCAGTTTCTTGACCCAAGCAAATCCCACAATGATATTTGAAACAGCATAGAAACACAGAGTACTAAACTGTTTGACCCAAAATTAAAAACCAGTGAATTCATACCTGAAAAAACATGAATTAAGCTTGATTTTTTATATAATATGTTAAGACGCAGTTGGGAAAATCCTTAATTGCAAAAATAAGTGTTCAAATTATTTATTTTAAGGGTCAGACACAAATAGTATCTGGAATCTATCTCAAACTATACAATGTATTTTCAAAAATATTTCCAGTATAGTTTCAATATAGTCCAATACAGGTTTGACAGTGAAATGTTGCCTTACTGTTTTGTTGTGTACACAAAAAACATTGAAATATATTTAAATTATTTGTTTTGGTTTTGAAAGGGTTTATAAATTGAAAAAAAATGTTTTAAAAATATTAGTGCCAATCCAATCCTATCCAATTCTATCAGTTTATTTGTTTTTTAACAGGCTCATCAAAACATTCAAGGCTTTGAAAATAAAAATTGAACTTTGATAAAATTTGATGAAAACATAGTTTTCATCAGATTTCATCAAATTTCATCAAAGTTCATCAAAAAAATCAAGGTTTCGAAAAAAGAAATGAACTTTGATGAAATTTGATGAAATTTGGTGAAAACATGGTTTTTCATCAAATTTCATCAAAGTTCATCAAAAAAACAAGGTTTTGAAATAAAAAATGAACTTTGATGAAATTTGATGAAATTTGATGGAATTTGATGGAATTCGATGAAAACATGGTTTTTCATCAAATTTCATCAAAGTTCATCAAAGTTCATCAAAAAAATCAAGGTTTTGAAACAAGAAATGAACTTTGATGAAATTTGATGAAATTTGATGAAAACATGGTTTTCCATCAAATTTCATCAAGTTTCATCAAATTTCATCAAGGTTCATCAAAGTTCATCAAAATTCATCAAAACTAAATTCATTTGAAAAAATGCAACAACCAGTGATTGAAACCAGATTTAGATTTGCAACACCTCGAAAAAGTTGAAATTAATGTAGCCAATGATTGTTGAACATTGGTTTTGGTATTGAATTTATATGTGTTGTATGTTTGTTTGGTTAGTAACACCAATTTGTTTTGGTTTGGAAAATATTGAAAAACCCGTGTTTTGCTTAAATAAAAAAAATGTTTTAGCTATGTTTGTTTTATACTGTTTTGGTTTGTGTTAATGTATTGCTTTGGTTTGGTTGAAAAATCATGGGTTTTCTTCCACCTGCAAAATAATTAAATAATAAATATTCAATATAATTTAATATAATTGCATAAAAATTAATAAAATATATTTATATAAATAAATATATATATATATATATATATTTATACATATTTATTTATATTTATTTATTAATGAACATGCTTGTGTATGATATATGCATGGTGTTTTTTATTTGTTATGTAGTTTTGACAAGAAAACTATTTAAATGCATTTATGTTTGTTTTCTGCTTGTTTCTTTTTAAAAACAATTTTGTACACATATTGTACAAAACACACATATGCACACACACACACATGAACTAAACCCTTCATGCACCTGCAGCCATTTTAAACTTCAAACACGTTTAGGAAGAAAATGCCAATTTCCAAGATGGCAAAACCATTGAAAAAGAACATTTTGGAAAAACAAGCCCTTGCAAAAGGGCAAGCCCTTGCAAAAGGACAAGCCCTTGCAAAAGGACAAGCCCTTGCCAAAAGAACATCTCTTTGGCTCCTCCGGCCCAATCAACTCCTTGCCGAGACATTGTAGCATCTCATTGCGTGACCCCCTACCGCCGAGGACGCCGGGTCGTAGAACGTCGATCCAGGCCCCCCAGCAAGATCCACACCCGGTGCATGCCATCCAGGACATCCCCGGCCCCCACACGCTTGTGGGCCATCTTGATGGCGTAGATGTTCTGCCTGATGGTGTTCACCGACGCTCCCAGCCAGCCCAAGTAGCCCACAAAACCTAACAGCTTGTTCTCCCGCTCGACCGTGCTTTCCGACCTGTCCAAATACTCTGACAACCATCGCTGTCTCCTCGCCCATGCTCGCCACTTCGCCCACACACCACCATAGGCCTTCTCCGTGGCCGGACTTTTGTCTCCCTGCATGTTCTCCTCCAACCACTCTTCCACTCCACTCGGTCTCCAAAAACTTCTCCACAAAATGGCCTCACAGCCAGCCCTACACCGGTGACAAACTGCTTCGAGACCACCTCAGCGACCTCTTCTGCAATCTTGCGCGGCTTGCGGCCCCCTGCGCGGCAGTCTTCCTCCGCCTCGTCCTCACTGGACGTGATCTCATCGTCCAGCATTGATATCCACCCTGAGCATCCGATATTGATTACAATCAATATTTTTTCCAAAAAAATATCGATATTGATTTTACTAAAAAATCAAAATAAATATCAATATAATGCTTTTGAAGCTTCAAAATCAATATAAAAAGTTGGACCAAATACCTCTTTTTATTGATATCCACTTTGATTTTTATACTCATTTTCCTCTATTTTTATATTGATTTTGAAGCCTTGAAGCCTCCAAAATCAATATTTTATATTGATTTTGTGGTTGGTTTTTGACATGGTTTTGGGGTCTGGGAATGTGTTTGTCTCTACCCTGCCCCTTGCAAAAGGGTAGCCCTTGCAAAAGGGTGTTCCTTGTATTTCCTTTTGTGCCATGTTTGTTGTCCATATGTTTTTGTCTCTTTTCCTATGCTATGCTAAAGCAAACAAAACATGTTTAGTTGTTAAAACAAGCAAACTAAACACATGAACATGTCCTGCCTGCAGCCATTTTTGGTTCTGAGCCTAGCAGCTATGAGTAGGAAGAAGGAGAAGGAAGATGTGGACATGGAGGAGGAAGAAGAAGAGGAGGAGTGGGAGGAGGATGAGCCTTGGAGAAATTCCAAGGGAAGGAAGACTGGTGGGGGCACCACCTCTTGGGCTAGGCAAGCCAGAAGAGCTGCCAAGCAAGCCAAGAGGGTGGTGATGTCCACTGGCAAGCCCCTTGAAAAAGGGGACGAAGCCCTTGCAAAAGGGAAACCCCTTGAGAAAGGGAACAAAGCCCTTGCAAAAGGGACACCCCTTGAGAAAGGGAACAAAGCCCTTGCAAAAGGGCAATATGAAGCCAAGTGCCAGGAGCTGAAGGACAAGCTGATGAAGAGCCCCCAAAAGGGGAAGCTTGGTCCCAGGCTGGAAACTGGCACATCCCTTGAGAAAGGGACAGCTGCAAGCAGCAGCAATGCTGCACCCCTTGAAAAAGGGAAAAAAAACTTCTTGAAAAAGAGGAGGCAGCAGCCCTTGAAAAAGGGCAATTCCTTGAAAAAGGAAATGTTGCCAAAAAGGTGGCAGTTCTGGAGTCAAAGACTGCCACCAACAAGCAGGCAAAATCCCTGGCAAAAGGGAAGGAGACTGCAGCCCTTGAAAAAGGGTCAGAAAAGAAGCAGTCCCCTGAAGCCCAATCAGAACCTTTGGCTGTGTTGGTTGATTGGCACCATTGCCTGAAAAATGGTCCCCAGGACTCAGGACACTGTGCTGGTCCAGGACCTCATGGCCCTGCAGAAGCTCCTTGACAAAGGAGTGGAGGTGCATGTGCTCTCCTTCTGTGGGGCCAAGCAAATCCCCAAAGTTGAAAAGGAAATGTGGGACAAGCTCCCAGATCCCATTGACCAACTTCACTGGTGGGGATGCTGCACCAGTCGCACTGGGGTGGGGGGCAAGGCAGAGTATGCCACAGAGTGGGGCTGCCAGGTGGCCTTTGATGATTCAAAGGACATCTTGCAAGAGCTGGGCTCATGGGGTGTCAAAACCTATGGCATCCAGACATTGAGAGAGAGCCATGCATGGATGCCAGAAAACTCCAGGTTTGCATCCTTTGCAGAAGCAGTGAAGCAGTTCATCAGAGATTACAATCTTTGAGACTGCTTCCAGCCCTTGCAAAAGGGTGCTCTGCAAAACCCTTGAAAAAGGGTATGGCTCTCACATGGCAACCCTTGAAAAAGGGTGGGTGTCTAGCCCCAATCCTTGCAAAAGGATAACCCTTGAAAAAGGGTAAGTGCCCCCATCCCAAGGATAACCCTTGAAAAAGGGTAGGTGACTGGCCCCAACCCTTACAAAAGGATACCCCTTGAAAAAGGGATGTCCCACCCCAATCCTTGCAAAAGGATACCCCTTGAAAAAGGGACAGTGTCTCACCCCAATCCTTGCAAAAGGGTAATCCTTGCAAAAGGATCAAATAAGAGCAGCCCTTGCAAAAGGGTCATGTGGCTCAGGTCTACACACAGCATTTGCAATAACAAATGCATGTATTTACACACACATACATACATACATACATACATACATACACACATACAGACATACATACATACATACATACATACATATAGGTGTTGTGATATTTTAAAAAACACTGTGTGTTTCTGTTTGCTGTGTGTTAACCTGGGCCATAGCTCAGCCCTTGCAAAAGGGCCACTTGTAGCTGCAGCCCAACAGTGGTTTGTACAGAAGCTACCAAATGTGTAGCAAGCAGCAAAAAAAATGAAATAAATAAATATAAATAAATCAAAATAATTAAATAATTAATGTATTAAATATAAATACATGCAACTTTACACAACCTGTTTTTTAAATTAAAAACATTTGCCATGGACATATGCCTTTTGAAAACCTGATGTTTTTTGAGTTTTGCATGGGCCCTAAAACAACAAAGCAAGGAAACACAGATACTATTGGAAAAAAGGCACACCAAATTAAACATTATCCCTTGCAAAAGGGACATCACAAACATTCAAGATTTAAGGTGGCAAGGTTCATTTTTGTAAACTGAGATGTTTTCTCAAATGCTGTTTGGTGTCTGTTTCAGGCTGCAGGCAGATGATTATGTTTCTGTTGACTCTGCAGTTTCTTGACCCAAACAAATCCCACAATGATATTTGAAACAGCATAGAAACAGAGAGTACTAAACTGTTTGACTCAAAATTAAAAACCAGTGAATTCATACCTGATAGAACATGAATTAAGCTTGATTTTTTTTTTATATAATATGTTAAGATGCAGTTGGGAAAACCTTAATTGCAAAAATAAGTGTTCAAATTATTTATTTTAAAAGTCAGACACAAATAGTATCTGGAATCTATCTCAAATTATACAATGTATTTTCAAAAATATTTCCAGTATAGTTTCAATATAGTCCAATACAGGTTTGACAGTGACATGTTGCCTTACTGTTTTGTTGTGTACACAAAAAACATTGAAATATATTTAAATTATTTGTTTTGGTTTTGAAAGGGTTTATAAATTGAAAAAAATGTTTTAAACATATTAGTGCCAATCCAATCCTATCCAATTCTATCAGTTTATTTGTTTTTTTTAACATGCTCATCAAAAAAATCAAGGCTTTGAAAATAAAATTAAACTTTGATAAAATTTGATGAAAACATGGTTTTCATCATATTTCATCAAATTTCATCAAAGTTCATCAAAAGAATCAAGGTTTTGAAAAAAAACTGAACTTTGATGAAATTTGATGAAATTTGGTGAAAACATGGTGTTTCATCAAATTTCATCAAAGTTCATCAAAAAAATCGAGGTTTTGAAAAAAAATGAACTTTGATGAAATTTGATGAAATTTGATGAAAACATGGTTTTTCATCAAATTTCATCAAATTTCATCAAAAAAATCAAGGTTTTGAAAAAAAAAATGAACTTTGATGAAATTTGATGAAAAAAATTCATCAAATTTCATCAAATTTCATCAAGGTTCATCAAAGTTCATCAAAATTCATCAAAACTAAATTCGTTTGAAAAAAATGCAACAACCAGTGATTGAAACCAGATTTAGATTTGCAACACCTTGAAAAAGTTGAAATTAATGTAACCAATGATTGTTGAACATTGGTTTTGGTATTGAATTTATATGTGTTGTATGTTTGTTTGGTTAGTAACACCCATTTGTTTTGGTTTGAAAAATATTGAAAAACCCGTGTTTTCCTTAAATTAAAAAATGTTTTATCTATGTTTGTTTTATATTGTTTTGGTTTGTGTTAATGTATTGCTTTGGTTTGGTTGAAAAATCATGGGTTTTCTTCCACCTGCACAATAATTAAATAATAAATATTCAATATAATTTAATATAATTGCATAAAATTAATAATATACATTTATATAAATGAATATATATATATATATTTATTTATTTATTAATGAACATGCTTGTGTATGATATATGCATGGTGTTTTATATTTGTTATGTAGTTTTGACAAGAAAACTATTTATATGCCTTATCATATATTATATGTTTGTTTTCTGCTTGTTTCTTTTTAAAAACAATTTTGTACACATTTTGTACAAAACACACATATGCACACACACACATGAACTAAACCCTTCATGCACCTGCAGCCATTTTAAACTTCAAACACTTTTAGGAAGAAAATGCCAATTTCCAAGATGGCAAAACCATTGAAAAAGAAAATTTTGGAAAAGCAAGCCCTTGCAAAAGGGCAAGCCCTTGCAAAAGGACAAGCCCTTGCAAAAGGACAAGCCCTTGCCAAAGGGCAAGCCCTTGCCAAAGGGCAAGCCCTTGCCAAAGGGCAAGCCCTTGCAAAAGGGCAAGCCCTTGCCAAAGGGCAAGCCCTTGCCAAATGGGCAAGCCCTTGCAAAAGGACAAGCCCTTGCAAAAGGGCAAGCCCTTGCCAAAGGGCAAGCCCTTGCCAAAGGGCAAGCCCTTGCAAAAGGGCAAGCCCTTGCCAAGGGGCAAGCCCTTGCCAAATGGGCAAGCCCTTGCCAAATGGGCAAGCCCTTGCCAAAGGGCAAGCCCTTGCAAAAGGGCAAGCCCTTGCCAAGGGGCAAGCCCTTGCCAAATGGGCAAGCCCTTGCAAAAGGACAAGCCCTTGCCAAAGGGCAAGCCCTTGCCAAAGGGAAAGCCCTTGCCAAAGGGCAAGCCCTTGCAAAAGGACAAGCCCTTGCCAAAGGGCAAGCCCTTGCAAAAGGACAAGCCCTTGCCAAAGGGCAAGCCCTTGCCAAAGGGAAAGCCCTTGCCAAAGGGCAAGCATCTCCTCAGCAGTGGCAGCAAGCCCTTGAAAAAGGACAAGCCCTTGAAAAAGGGCAAGCTGTGTGCTAAGATCTTCAACAGACTTGGCAATCGTTCTTTGCAAGAGAAGGTTGCTGCAGTTTGTGAGGAGCAAGTGATGATGACAGGCTGGTTAACCATCCAGCAACCCTTGAAAAAGGGTGGGGGCAAGTCACCATCCCTCTGTTCACACATGGTGATGGAGTGGAATATGAGTCCAGGGACAGCTTGATGGTTTGGAGCTTTGGACCCCTCCTCTCCCAAGAACAATCCCTGGACAGCCACTTGCTCATGACAGCCCTTGCAACAAATTAAGTGGCACAGGCCTTCGCTTTGACCCTTGCAAAAGGGTATTGGTCATTGCCAAAAGGAACCAGCCCTTTGCAAAAGGGGACTAACCCTTGCAAAAGGAGCCCTTGCAAAAGGGGATCCCTTGCAAAAGGGAACCAGCCCTTGCAAAAGGGTAGTGTTTTTAGAAATGGCCTCAAGGCTTCTGTGCAGCAAAGCCTGTGAAACACTTCACATGCCTAGAAAAAGTTTGCTGGCTGCAGCTTGCGAAGGTGGGAAAGGGAATGGTAACTGGGCAGGCATACAGGCTTACCTGACATGCATGCCTCTGCAGCTGGTTTGCTTCAAAGCTTTAGGTTTAGTGTGAAAAGTTGTAGAAGATCCAGCCCTTGCAAAAGGGCAAGTTCCAACCCTTGGAAAAGGGTAGCCAAGCCTTGCAAAAGGCAAACCTTTAAAGGTATAGAGAAACCCTTGCAAAAGGGAAACTCCTTGAAAAAGGGTTGGGGTTTTAAAGCCCTTAGCCCTTGAGAAAGGGTGATGAGCAACACGCCTTTCAGCTTGCCTGCGCCATGCCCACCAAACCCTTGGGAAAGGGGCCAGCTGGAAATAAGACATAGAGTCCTTGCAACCATGGACCCCCCAACAGAATATTGGGGAGTCTACCATGAAAGGTGGCTGCAAAATGTAGGTGAGGCAAGCTTTTCTTTGGACCAAAGCTGCTTGATCCAGAGGAAAAACAATGATGGCTTCACATATTTTGCACTTTGGCTGAAGCCAGTTGCTCATGGGTTTCCTGTGGTGCAGCCTCATATTAGCTTGGGCTTGGCCAAATTTCTTACCCATCAAGAACATTGGATTGCAACTATCAGGTCACAAGCTTTCCTGTGGCCAAGGGTAATCAAAGGGCAATTCCAAAGATATGGGCAGCTGAACTTTGCCTTGTTGCAAAACAATGAACTCTCAGCCCTGGTCCAAGTATTGCGAGAAACTCGTGCAAAAGAGTCCTGCAGCACAAAGCAAATGGACAGGGTGCCCCACATCAGCTGGACCCCAATTATGAAGTTTGGCCTTTGAATCATTGCAAAAGGATAATTCCTTGGGAAAGGAGCACCCCTTGGAAAAGGGATGGCTGCCAGGAATGATCCTTGAGAAAGGGCACCCTTTGCAAAAGGGTGGATGGAGCATAAGGGGTGCCCCTTGAGAAAGGGGAAGCTGCCATCCCTTGAGAAAGGGAAACAATGGTCCTTGACAAAGGACACCCCTTGAAAAAGGGATGAGTGGAGCTGATCCTTGGCAAAGGATGCCCCTTGAGAAAGGGACACCTTGGCACACAATCATTGCAAAAGGATTGCCCTTGCAAAAGGGCAATTGCCAAGACTAGCCCTTGAGAAAGGGTGCCCCTTGAAAAAGGGAGTTTGCCACAAGCAATCCTTGAGAAAGGATGTCCCTTGCAAAAGGGAAATTGCCAAAATCAACCCTTGAGAAAGGATGTTCCTTAATGCAAAAGGAAACCCCTTGCAAAAGGGCACTGCCACCTTAGCCCTGGAGCTCTTTGGACATCCCTTGGGAAAGGGAAAGATACCAGCACTGATCCTTGCAAAAGGATAGAACCCTTGCAAAAGGGTAAGTTGCCAGAGGCCCTTGAGAAAGGGCATCCCTTGAGAAAGGACATCCCTTGAAAAAGGACATCCCTTGAAAAAGGGAGTGATGGAGCTAATCCTTGAGAAAGGGTCCTGATCCTTGGCAAAGGATAACACTTTGCCATGAAATTTGTGCATACAACCCTCCAAAGGAGGGGGCTGGTGCTGCAATGTCTGGGGTCCAGAAGGGAAAGGGGAGACAAGTGGAAACATTGGAAAAATATTGATTTTTATATTGATTTTTATATTGATTTTTTATATTGATTTTTGGCTTGCTTTTCAAACCCAGCAAACAAATCAATATAGAAAAATAACACCAAGGGCTCTGAAATCAATATTTTATATTGAAAAAACATTGAAATCAAAAGTGCTTGCCCCATATTGATTGTAATCAATATCGGATGCTCAGGGCACCAAGCCTCTGTCCATCGGTTGGCCCAAAAGACCTGCTCCACCTCGTCCTCTCCTCCTGCTCTCCGCCCGTAGCCTCCTCTTCGCCATTTGCGGAGCCAAACCAAAATTTGAGAGCAAGTGATTGTGGTCCTTCAACCTCGGCACACATTCCGGCCTTGGTGGCCCTCTCCTCCATGATCATCTCCATCACATCACCTGCCCATAGGAGAAGACTTGCCGCCGACTGAGCACCTGTCGCTCGGCATCCTTCACACACCATCTGCTCCATCAGTGCGCCCTTGTTCAGGTCGACCACCGACCGGCCCTGTAGCTTCCAGATCTCCTCCGACGTGAGCTGGCACAAATGACCTGGGGGCCTCTTCCGATCGAAAACGTAGACTGGTTCGACTCCGGCCGCATTCTCCTTCAACTTCGGCCACACTTAAATAATCCCGTTTTTTGTAACTAGTTATGTAAGTTAGGGATGTTACTAAAAGTTAGCTAACTTAGCAATAGTGAAAAAAAGCTGTTTTCACAGGTTTGTGTATAATGTGTCGTATCAAACATTTTTGCCACATGGCATTTCAAGTAAGATTGCCTCTGCAATTTTGCAGCTACATGGAATTGCATGTGCAACCATTGGGGGGCATGCATGTTTGGCCACATATGGCATTGCAAACATGTGTCTTTGCACTTGCAGCCACCTGCCCCACATGCAATCATGAACTGGGAAATCACAACCCAAGTGGTCATCAGCTTCTTTCTCCAATCACCCAAGCTTCCAAGATGTAATCACCAAGAGAAACAACATCTGGACCCAGGCAGCTCAAGCCAACCAAGATAACATAGTTGAAGAGGAACGCCAAAAAGGGAAGCCCAAGAAAAGGAAGGTGGAGAGTGCCCCAGAGGTGATAGAGGTGCCAGTGGGAGATACCACCATTGCCTGCTTGATGCAAGGCAAAAGGCCCACCAAATCTGATTTGGTGGTGCCACTGGAAGAAGACCAGTTGAAGCCAATCTTCTTGCTCCTCCACCAGGACTGAGAGAAGGAGTGTTTGAAGCACAGGAAGGCTTACAACAAGTCCAGGGCCCAAGCTGTGCCAGGTGAAAGTGGAGAACCCAAGGCTTGAACAACATTGCAGGTGGCTTTGGAAAAAAGGAGTCTGCTGTTTCAGGCAACATAGTTTGAGAGTTCTGTTGCCAGATGTGGCATTACAGCTAAATGCAAGTGCTTCACATATAGCCACATTGGCATTGCAGCCTTGCAAACAATCATGGTGAACCATTTTACTTGCCTTGGCCCAGGCAAAAGCTTTTGTAAAGCTAAGCTATCCTTAACCAAAGCCATCCATGTAATCTTGTTTCTTTTTAGAAGGGCACTTTGCCACAGATTCCAAACAGCAGCCATATATACTTCTGGATTTTCGAAAAGAAACCATGGCTGCAGCTGCCATGGTGGTTGACCCAGCTTGTGTTGCTGAAATCAATGCCTTGCTGGGATCCCAGAAGCCAGTGAACCAGATTGTGGACCAGTTGGTGGCTGCCCTCCAAAAATATGGGCTTGCTCACTACCAACCTGGTGTGACACCATCCCAAGTTCTGTGCCATCCCCACAATAGAGCCAGGCAAATGATTTCATGGCTGGACATGTGGGCCAGGAATGAAAAGGCAGTTGCTTGGGGAAAGCATGGCCATGGAGTTGAGCATTGACCCAGCCAAGAGGGAGGAGCAGATCAATGCCAACAAGGCCATCATCCAGGAGGCAGCAGGCTCCATGGCACCCTTGTCTGGCCAAGAACGTTTCTAGGCAGACCTCAAAACAATTTTGTTTTTTCCAACCAAGAGACAAACCTTTCCCTTTGAATTTGCATTTGCTGTTCTTTCCTTGTGCCACTGAGGTTACGTCAGCATCTCTGCTTCCCACACCACTGCATTTTTGAGAGCCATCCAACATGGCTGCACACCAGAAAGTGGACCAGCCATTGAAGTTCCAAGGGATGATCCAGCATGGGACCTGATCCAGAATGGCTGGCAATGGCTGATTTTTAGCCACTTGGTCGAAAAGCAGTGGCCAATGTTACCATCCATGCTCCAAGGGGCCTTGAATTCTGCAAATGCCATCTCCAAAGCTGCCAATGAATTGGAATTGGCAGCCCAGCTAGCCAATTTGTTCCAGCATGGGGTGCCACTCAAGGAAGCCAAGAGCAAAGTCCAAGCCAGCACCACTGTGGAGCCACAGCTTTTGGCAAACCTTTGCTATTTTATCACCCACTATGCTGGAGGTGATACATTTCCATTCATTGATTTCCTGCAGAAATTCAGTGCCTTGCCTGTGTTTGTGCCATTTGGCATTACACCGAAGCCTTGTGGCATTTCATGTGTAACAATGTCTATATATGTTTCCCAGGATTCCCAACATTGTTTCCCATGTGTCTGTGGCTGCCCAGGCAGGAACTTCAACATCCAGCTCCAAGCGGGCCATGAGTCAATCCATGGAAGCAATATACCACTTGGGCTGATGATCCCAAACAGCAAGAATGCCTCATCCCATTTTGGTGGGTCAAGGGCACCAAGGAAAACTCCAACATGGAAATGGGCACCATCACCCATGGTTCCTTCAAAGTACCATGCTTCCAGAATTCCAAGCCCTTGGCTGCCAATGAACTTTTGCAGTACCAGAAGGCAGAGGACACCCAAGAGGACATTCCTGCCCAAGGGAGCCAAGGCAGCGCACCTAAGAAGAGAAGGACCACTTGATTGAAACCAACAAAGGCTTAGCAAGGGTGCACATGTGTTTCTTCCAAATCTGGTGGGGAAAAAAGCTGCTGCTGCATGCTGGGTGCCTTGAGGCATTGCATACCAGTTCCTGGGAATGCAGGTTCAATCTTAAGTTTTTGTAGCATGAATATCTTTTACTTTGGTAATTTTGCCTGTGGAGGCTAAGCAGTTTGGAATTGGGCAGCCAAGTGGCATTCCACCCCCAGTTGTATCATATCCAGCTAGTTGCCCTTTGTGGCATTGCATTTTCTTACCCAATAATTTTGATAAGGCCAGCCAAATTGTGGAATTGCATTTTTAGCCAGCATGGCATTGCATGCAACAATCATGTCATAGCCACACATGGCATTTCAAGTGTGTAGCCATATATGGCATTCCAGTGCTTGGCCAGTGACCTTGGCCATTTCAAGTGTTTGCAATTGCAGCCACTGCTCCAAGCATCCAAGCTGACCCATTGCGAACCCAAGCCTTCTGTGTGTAGCCATGCCATCCATGAAGGTTGCCATGAAGAAGGCCAGTGCCATGGAGAAGCCCATGAAGAAGCCCAGTGCCATGGAGAAGCCCATGAAGAAGCCCAGCGCCAAGGATGGTGGTGTCCCACCACCATTGGTTGGGCCACTGGTGGCACTCCAATTGTGCCCACCCAGGCTGTCCAAGTTGGGTGTGGTGCCACAGGCTGTACCAGCTGGCCAGCTGCCAGGTGTGTGGATTGGCCTGGCTTTCCAGCTACCTGGCCCATGGTACCACCTTGAAGTATGTCCCAGAGCAGGACCAGGAGGTTGCAGCCAAGGTGATGCAGGGCATCCATGAGGCCAGCAGGGCCATCCCCAATGCTTCTGGCATGAAGACCATGAAGAAGACCATGAAGAAGACCATGAAGAAGACCATGAAGGCCAAGAACTGAAGCGCCCATGGGAAGCCAGGACATGGCACTGGTTTTTGAAAAAATGTGCAGCTTGGGCAAGGGTGTGCTGCAGCCATATTGTGGCATTACATTGTATGCAGTGCCATGCTGGCATTCCATCAATTGCCAGCTGTCATTTCCTGCAACCATTTTCACAGTTTGGTTGCCTTCAAGGCATTATATTGGGTACACTGTGCCAGCTCCACTGCATCAACTCCAGTTCTTGCCAGGTATTGGCATTGCATCTCCCAAGATTGCCAGCCAGTGGCATTGCATTGTTTTTCTTTGCCCACTGCTGGCATTACATTTTCATGCCAAGTCATTGAGTGGCATTGCAATTCCATTTGTTGCCATTGGATGGCACTGCATTTCCAAACCTTGCCAGCTTATGGCAGTACATATGTAAATGGGTTTGCATCCACATCTGGTTGTCCCCATGCAATGCCACAATGTTTTTGTTTATATGGAATACATGTGAGATAGTTATGGCTTGTAGTATTCATACAGTCCAATCCATCTAACACCATGCAGAATGTGCAGTAGCATGTCATTGTTTTCATTTACATGATAGCACCATTTGTGCCCAAGACCTTGTTCCAGCCACCTACCATCATTTCATGTCCATGGCATCCTCCCAAGTGCTGACCATTGATGCCTACTCCTTGACACACAAGACCACAGGGGAACCCACATTGCAGATCCATTTCAATGATGGCTCCAAGAAAGAGCAGCTTGTTTTTTTTTGCCACTGCTGGGATGATACCATTGTTTTTTTTTCCATGGGTGTAGTTGCCCATGATTGCACTGTTGTGCCAGCCCAGGTATCCAACTCCACCACTTCATCCAGAAGGTCCAAGGAGTATGTGGGTCCATATCCTCCATGTGGATGACAGCCTGGTCCCATACAAACAGTATTTACCACCAGGGACCAGTGAGGATCCAACTGGCATGCCAGTGGAAATGATTGAAGCCACCAGGCTTGCTAGGCAGCTCAAAGAAGCCAATGCCATGGAAGGCATCCAATTAGCCCACAAATGGTTTTCCTAAACCATGGTTGCAGTGGAGGGAAAAGTGAATTGTGCATTCACCTTAGCCAGTCATGGCATTTCACAGCTGCTTGGGGGCAGGTTCCATGTTTGGCCAACTTTTGGCATTACATTAAGTGTCTTGGTTGGCCACTAAGGTTACCAAGCCTTCTCTGCCTTGAATGGCATTGCAATCCATGTTTACTGCAGTTTTTGTTGTATTGCCTGCCACCTCATGGCATTGAACCATCCATGCAAATTGTTGTATGGTTGTTTGGCAGCACATTTGGTTTCCATGTCATAACATTGATTCATAATCAGATGTGCCCAGTGGTAAACAATATAATATATTCCATGAACCAAAGTTGGACTTGTAGAGAGTGGTGTTGTCCTGGTGTTTCTTCGATGGTGTGTGCCATGAAATGGCATTGCAATTGGCCCAAATGGCATTTCATTGTTTGTGTTACCCATGGTAACCCACAAGGGTTGCTTGTCATAGGCATTGGACATTGTTTCTCTGTATGAATTTTGGCCAAGGTGTCCATTGAACATATGAAACATTTCAAAAATGATATGCATTATGGTTTCAGGAGTTCTCATGTCATCTTCTGGGTTTGGCTATATTGTCTTCATGTATCATTTATTCAATGGGTTTGTTATATTGTTCATGCAGTTGGTTTCATGTTGGTTTCCAGTATTTGGTCATGGTTCAGTAGCTTGCAATTGGTTGCATTTGACTATTGGTTTGATTGCTGAATAGATAGATATATATATATACAATTATATACATATATATATATATGTATATATGTATATATATATATATACAAATTATTTGAGCATTTAAATGTATTGTATAATCATTGTCATAGCTGTTTTGGGTTTGCCAAGCATTGCATGGCATCATTCCATATGGCAATGAATCATTTTGGCTCCAAATTTTGGTTAGGTGCCATTGGTCACCAAGGCATCCAAAGAACGAAACAGATACAAAAAACATCACCAACAATACATTCCAAGCAGGAAAACACCAATAGGATGTCGATGTTCAATATTTTTGTTAAGTTCAGAATTCTGAACTTAAAATTCAAATTTTACTTGTTAAGTTCAGAATTCTGAACTTAACTATTAAATTTTGGCAGTTAAGTTCAGAATTCTGAACTTAACTATCAAATTTTGGTTTCTAAGTTCAGAATTCTGAACTTAACTAAAACAAAATATGTTCATAGTTGCATTTTTACATTTATTTAAGTCATATTTTCATTTTTCATATATCTATATAAGATTATTACTAAACAACTAAATGCAAATAATTAAACATACAATTAACAATACAGGCAGCTTTCACCAAAGCAAAATTTTCACCACAGTTTCACCATTCGACCAGCCATGATGTACCAAAGGACCCTCCAGAAGTTGACCACTGAAGAGTTCATCACTGAAAGTGATGATGAGGTGGTTGCCATGTGGGAAAGGAACCACATGGCAAACCATGATGAGAGCACAGACCAAGCCTACATGAATGCCATCCAAGAGGTACATCAGATGTCCATGGAGGACTCCATGGAAGCCAACTTAGTTATGGAGGATATAGCCATAGAGATCCAGTGGTACAAAGACATGGATGAACCCATGGAACCAGCAGAGGATGCATGGGCCAGGTACTGGCACCATCATCCCAGACCAGGCCAGGAGGTACCAGCAGACCAAGGTGCAGATGCATCCAGCAGCACCATCCCCACAGCAGGTGCAGCAAAAGCCAAATCCATTGGCACCACTGCCAAGGCAAAAGCACCAAAAGTAGGAGCCAAAGGCAGCTGTGCCAGTCCAGCAAATGCAATGCCAGGTGGTGCCATGCCAGCCACATCTGATGCAGCAGCATCAGCATCCAGACCAGATGGTTCCAGCAGGCCACCAGAGCCAGCCATACCACCAAGAACTTCCAGGCCAGATGCAGCCACCAACCAAGCCAGGCCAGCAAAGAGCAATTACCAAACAGGTTGGAGGGCCAAGATGGTGTGGATGCTGGCCATGTGTGAGAACCATGATTGGGATGCCCTGGCAGCCAAGATTCCCATCTTGTGGGACCAGCTGGAGAAACCACATGGCTTCCAGGAGTGATGCCCCAGGGAAGTGGGCCACTAAAGCCCAGGAATGGCTCCAAAACTACCACCAGCGCAAATGGTGGAAGCTCCAGCACCTCCATGAATGGTGGGCCTTGGATTCCACCCTGAGGGCTGACATAGCCAACCACCATGAGGCCATGGAGAACCAAGGGTACGACCCAAGGCAGCCAGACTGGGCAAGGAACCAGTAGAGACCACTTCCAAGCATGCACCCAAAAAAGAGTGTGCTTGCCAGCCTCTGTGTCAGCCACCTGAAGCCTTCCATGGCATTACATGCTGTCAGCCCGCAATGGCATTTCCAACCCTGGCAATGTTACAATTCAAGCAAGTGACCAAGTTTGATGCTACTCTGCCATTGATGGCGTTTCACAATCAGCCACTCATGGCATGTCCTAGGTTAATGTCATCCAATTGTTTGCCATTGTTGCTTCTTTGAATACCCGCAGACCGATACCATCAGCATTGCTTCTTTCCCAAATAGCATGCCAGCACATGCCCCATATATAAGATTGGTTCCCTCTTTGGTTTGTTGCAAGCATTCCCAAGTTGCATGTGCCGACCTTATGGCATTAAGTTCTCCAAGAATACATTGCACCTATAACCAATGTCAGAATTCAGCACAATTTCTTTGTGGGTCACAGGCACACTGTTTCCAGAGGCCACCCTAATCACTGTATGCTTTTTCTTACAGTTCAAGCACCAGCCAGCAGCCCAAGCTTACCAATGCTTCTGAGAGCCAGGGATGACTCAACTTTGGAAAGCTGCAGATTTTGTCCAGGAGCTAGACCATTTGGAAAGCTTGCACATAGCCACCCAGAAAGCAAGTTGGTGCAGACACTGGCCACATCCTTGTGTGCCAAGTTTGCAAGCATCCAAGGAATGGACAAGCACCACCATCATCCAAGTCCTGGAGAAGCTCGACCAAGACAGCTTGCCCAATGATTTGAAGAAGACAATCCAAGATGCCATTGACCAAATAGACTTGGCTGGCACTGGCCACTTGAAGACAGTCATTGCAGGCCAGCACATTGAAGGCTTTAGCCACTATGTGTCCAAGGAGGATTGGGCCAGGATGGACCAAGCACCAGACAACACAGTGCATACCAAGCACCAGCCAACACAGTGCATACCAGGTCCATTATTGCCTCCAGGTTGAGATCCATGGGGTTTGTTTCCTTGAAGGAAGCTACCAAGGTGGAAGCCATGTCTGTGGTGTTCTTTTGTTTGGTCCACAAAGGCCAACAACCACAGCCATCCCCACAAACCAGGTATGCCTTGGTGGAAGAGTTTGCTGCTGTGTTTGCCAAGACTCCACCAGGCACAGTGCCAAGTGCGAACAGATTCCCAGCCAACCCAGCTAAACTTGGAAAGGCATGGCTAGACCAAGTCTATGGTGCGGATGAGCCAGCCATGGTGTCCATTGCTGGTGGCTGGAAAAGCATGGTGACTTGATTGCGTTAATGTTTTTTTACAGCATGCCACATGGCATTTCAAGTAAGATTGCCTCTGCAATTTTGCAGCTACATAGAATTGCATGTGCAACCATTGGGGGGCATGCATGTTTGGCCACATATGGCATTGCAAACATGTGTCTTTGCACTTGCAGCCACCTGCCCCACATGCAATCATGAGCTGGGAAATCACAACCCAAGTGGTCATCAGCTTCTTTCTCCAATCACCCAAGCTTCCAAGATGTAATCACCAAGAGAAACAACATCTGGACCCAGGCAGCTCAAGCCAACCAAGATAACATAGTTGAAGAGGAACGCCAAAAAGGGAAGCCCAAGAAAAGGAAGGTGGAGAGTGCCCCAGAGGTGATAGAGGTGCCAGTGGGAGATACCACCATTGCCTGCTTGATGCAAGGCAAAAGGCCCACCAAATCTGATTTGGTGGTGCCACTGGAAGAAGACCAGTTGAAGCCAATCTTCTTGCTCCTCCACCAGGACTGAGAGAAGGAGTGTTTGAAGCACAGGAAGGCTTACAACAAGTCCAGGGCCCAAGCTGTGCCAGGTGAAAGTGGAGAACCCAAGGCTTGAACAACATTGCAGGTGGCTTTGGAAAAAAGGAGTCTGCTGTTTCAGGCAACATAGTTTGAGAGTTCTGTTGCCAGATGTGGCATTACAGCTAAATGCAAGTGCTTCACATATAGCCACATTGGCATTGCAGCCTTGCAAGCAATCATGGTGAACCATTTTACTTGCCTTGGCCCAGGCAAAAGCTTTTGTAAAGCTAAGCTATCCTTAACCAAAGCCATCCATGTAATCTTGTTTCTTTTTAGAAGGGCACTTTGCCACAGATTCCAAACAGCAGCCATATATACTTCTGGATTTTCGAAAAGAAACCATGGCTGCAGCTGCCATGGCGGTTGACCCAGCTTGTGTTGCTGAAATCAATGCCTTGCTGGGATCCCAGAAGCCAGTGAACCAGATTGTGGACCAGTTGGTGGCTGCCCTCCAAAAATATGGGCTTGCTCACTACCAACCTGGTGTGACACCATCCCAAGTTCTGTGCCATCCCCACAATAGAGCCAGGCAAATGATTTCATGGCTGGACATGTGGGCCAGGAATGAAAAGGCAGTTGCTTGGGGAAAGCATGGCCATGGAGTTGAGCATTGACCCAGCCAAGAGGGAGGAGCAGATCAATGCCAACAAGGCCATCATCCAGGAGGCAGCAGGCTCCATGGCACCCTTGTCTGGCCAAGAACGTTTCTAGGCAGACCTCAAAACAATTTTGTTTTTTCCAACCAAGAGACAAACCTTTCCCTTTGAATTTGCATTTGCTGTTCTTTCCTTGTGCCACTGAGGTTACGTCAGCATCTCTGCTTCCCACACCACTGCATTTTTGAGAGCCATCCAACATGGCTGCACACCAGAAAGTGGACCAGCCATTGAAGTTCCAAGGGATGATCCAGCATGGGACCTGATCCAGAATGGCTGGCAATGGCTGATTTTTAGCCACTTGGTCGAAAAGCAGTGGCCAATGTTACCATCCATGCTCCAAGAGGCCTTGAATTCTGCAAATGCCATCTCCAAAGCTGCCAATGAATTGGAATTGGCAGCCCAGCTAGCCAATTTGTTCCAGCATGGGGTGCCACTCAAGGAAGCCAAGAGCAAAGTCCAAGCCAGCACCACTGTGGAGCCACAGCTTTTGGCAAACCTTTGCTATTTTATCACCCACTATGCTGGAGGTGATACATTTCCATTCATTGATTTCCTGGAGAAATTCAGTGCCTTGCCTGTGTTTGTGCCATTTGGCATTACACCGAAGCCTTGTGGCATTTCATGTGTAATCAATGTCTATATATGTTTCCCAGGATTCCCAACATTGTTTCCCATGTGTCTGTGGCTGCCCAGGCAGGAACTTCAACATCCAGCTCCAAGCGGGCCATGAGCCAATCCATGGAAGCAATATACCACTTGGGCTGATGATCCCAAACAGCAAGAATGCCTCATCCCATTTTGGTGGGTCAAGGGCACCAAGGAAAACTCCAACATGGAAATGGACACCATCACACATGGTTCCTTCAAAGTACCATGCTTCCAGAATTCCAAGCCCTTGGCTGCCAATGAACTTTTGCAGTACCAGAAGGCAGAGGACACCCAAGAGGACATTCCTGCCCAAGGGAGCCAAGGCAGCGCACCTAAGAAGAGAAGGACCACTTGATTGAAACCAACAAAGGCTTAGCAAGGGTGCACATGTGTTTCTTCCAAATCTGGTGGGGAAAAAAGCTGCTGCTGCATGCTGGGTGCCTTGAGGCATTGCATACCAGTTCCTGGGAATGCAGATTCCATTTTAAGTTTTTGTAGCATGAATATCTTTTACTTTGGTAATTTTGCTTGTGGAGGCTAAGCAGTTTGGAATTGGGCAGCCAAGTGGCATTCCACCCCCAGTTGTATCATATCCAGCTAGTTGCCCTTTGTGGCATTGCATTTTCTTACCCAATAATTTTGATAAGGCCAGCCAAATCGTGGAATTGCATTTTTAGCCAGCATGGCATTGCATGCAACAATCATGTCATAGCCACACATGGCATTTCAAGTGTGTAGCCATATATGGCATTCCAGTGCTTGGCCAGTGACCTTGGCCATTTCAAGTGTTTGCAATTGCAGCCACTGCTCCAAGCATCCAAGCTGACCCATTGCGAACCCAAGCCTTCTGTGTGTAGCCATGCCATCCATGAAGGTTGCCATGAAGAAGGCCAGTGCCATGGAGAAGCCCATGAAGAAGCCCAGTGCCATGGAGAAGCCCATGAAGAAGCCCAGCGCCAAGGATGGTGGTGTCCCACCACCATTGGTTGGGCCACTGATGGCACTCCAATTGTGCCCACCCAGGCTGTCCAAGTTGGGTGTGGTGCCACAGGCTGTACCAACTGGCCAGCTGCCAGGTGTGTGGATTGGCCTGGCTTTCCAGCTACCTGGCCCATGGTACCACCTTGAAGTATGTCCCAGAGCAGGACCAGGAGGTTGCAGCCAAGGTGATGCAGGGCATCCATGAGGCCAGCAGGGCCATCCCCAATGCTTCTGGCATGAAGACCATGAAGAAGACCATGAAGAAGACCATGAAGAAGACCATGAAGAAGACCATGAAGAAGACCATGAAGGCCAAGAACTGAAGCGCCCATGGGAAGCCAGGACATGGCACTGGTTTTTGAAAAAATGTGCAGCTTGGGCAAGGGTGTGCTGCAGCCATATTGTGTGTGGCATTACATTGTATGCAGTGCCATGCTGGCATTCCATCAATTGCCAGCTGTCATTTCCTGCAACCATTTTCACAGTTTGGTTGCCTTCAAGGCATTATATTGGGTACACTGTGCCAGCTCCACTGCATCAACTCCAGTTCTTGCCAGGTATTGGCATTGCATCTCCCAAGATTGCCAGCCAGTGGCATTGCATTGTTTTTCTTTGCCCACTGCTGGCATTACATTTTCATGCCAAGTCATTGAGTGGCATTGCAATTCCATTTGTTGCCATTGGATGGCACTGCATTTCCAAACCTTGCCAGCTTATGGCAGTACATATGTAAATGGGTTTGCATCCACATCTGGTTGTCCCCATGCAATGCCACAATGTTTTTGTTTATATGGAATACATGTGAGATAGTTATGGCTTGTAGTATTCATACAGTCCAATCCATCTAACACCATGCAGAATGTGCAGTAGCATGTCATTGTTTTCATTTACATGATAGCACCATTTGTGCCCAAGACCTTGTTCCAGCCACCTACCATCATTTCATGTCCATGGCATCCTCCCAAGTGCTGACCATTGATGCCTACTCCTTGACACACAAGACCACAGGGGAACCCACATTGCAGATCCATTTCAATGATGGCTCCAAGAAAGAGCAGCTTGTTTTTTTTTGCCACTGCTGGGATGATACCATTGTTTTTTTTTCCATGGGTGTAGTTGCCCATGATTGCACTGTTGTGCCAGCCCAGGTATCCAACTCCACCACTTCATCCAGAAGGTCCAAGGAGTATGTCTGTCCATATCCTCCATGTGGATGACAGCCTGGTCCCATACAAACAGTATTTACCACCAGGGACCAGTGAGGATCCAACTGGCATGCCAGTGGAAATGATTGAAGCCACCAGGCTTGCTAGGCAGCTCAAAGAAGCCAATGCCATGGAAGGCATCCAATTAGCCCACAAATGGTTTTCCTAAACCATGGTTGCAGTGGAGGGAAAAGTGAATTGTGCATTCACCTTAGCCAGTCATGGCATTTCACAGCTGCTTGGGGGCAGGTTCCATGTTTGGCTAAGTTTTGGCATTACATTAAGTGTCTTGGTTGGCCACTAAGGTTACCAAGCCTTCTCTGCCTTGAATGGCATTGCAATCCATGTTTACTGCAGTTTTTGTGGTATTGCCTGCCACCTCATGGCATTGAACTATCCATGCAAATTGTTGTATGGTTGTTTGGCAGCACATTTGGTTTCCATGTCATAACATTGATTCATAATCAGATGTGCCCAGTGGTAAACAATATAATATATTCCATGAACCAAAGTTGGACTTGTAGAGAGTGGTGTTGTCCTGGTGTTTCTTCGATGGTGTGTGCCATGAAATGGCATTGCAATTGGCCCAAATGGCATTTCATTGTTTGTGTTACCCATGGTAACCCACAAGGGTTGCTTGTCATAGGCATTGGACATTGTTTCTCTGTATGAATTTTGGCCAAGGTGTCCATTGAACATATGAAACATTTCAAAAATGATATGCATTATGGTTTCAGGAGTTCTCATGTCATCTTCTGGGTTTGGCTATATTGTTTTCATGTATCATTTATTCAATGGGTTTGTTATATTGTTCATGCAGTTGGTTTCATGTTGGTTTCCAGTATTTGGTCATGGTTCAGTAGCTTGCAATTGGTTGCATTTGACTATTGGTTTGATTGCTGAATATAGATATATATATAATTATATATACATATATATATATATATATATATGTATATATATACAAATTATTTGAGCATTTAAATGTATTGTATAATCATTGTCATAGCTGTTTTGGGCTTGCCAAGCATTGCATGGCATCATTCCATATGGCAATGAATCATTTTGGCTCCAAATTTTGGTTAGGTGCCATTGGTCACCAAGGCATCCAAAGAACGAAACAGATACAAAAAAAATCGCCAACAATACATTCCAAGCAGGAAAACACCAATAGGATGTCGATGTTCAATATTTTGTTAAGTTCAGAATTCTGAACTTAAAATTCAAATTTTACTTGTTAAGTTCAGAATTCTGAACTTAACTATTAAATTTTGGCAGTTAAGTTCAGAATTCTGAACTTAACTATCAAATTTTGGTTTCTAAGTTCAGAATTCTGAACTTAACTAAAACAAAATATGTTCAAAATAGTTGCATTTTTACATTTATTTAAGTCATATTTTCATTTTTCATATATCTATATAAGATTATTACTAAACAACTAAATGCAAATAATTAAACATACAATTAACAATACAGGCAGCTTTCACCAAAGCAAAATTTTCACCACAGTTTCACCATTCGACCAGCCATGATGTACCAAAGGACCCTCCAGAAGTTGACCACTGAAGAGTTCATCACTGAAAGTGATGATGAGGTGGTTGCCATGTGGGAAAGGAACCACATGGCAAACCATGATGAGAGCACAGACCAAGCCTACATGAATGCCATCCAAGAGGTACATCAGATGTCCATGGAGGACTCCATGGAAGCCAACTTAGTTATGGAGGATATAGCCATAGAGATCCAGTGGTACAAAGACATGGATGAACCCATGGAACCAGCAGAGGATGCATGGGCCAGGTACTGGCACCATCATCCCAGACCAGGCCAGGAGGTACCAGCAGACCAAGGTGCAGATGCATCCAGCAGCACCATCCCCACAGCAGGTGCAGCAAAAGCCAAATCCATTGGCACCACTGCCAAGGCAAAAGCACCAAAAGTAGGAGCCAAAGGCAGCTGTGCCAGTCCAGCAAATGCAATGCCAGGTGGTGCCATGCCAGCCACATCTGATGCAGCAGCATCAGCATCCAGACCGTTCCAGCAGGCCACCAGAGCCAGCCATACCACCAAGAACTTCCAGGCCAGATGTAGCCACCAACCAAGCCAGGCCAGCAAAGAGCAATTACCAAACAGGTTGGAGGGCCAAGATGGTGTGGATGCTGGCCATGTATGAGAACCATGATTGGGATGCCCTGGAAGCCAAGATTCCCATCTTGTGGGACCAGCTGGAGAAACCACATGGCTTCCAGGAGTGATGCCCCAGGGAAGTGGGCCACTAAAGCCCAGGAATGGCTCCAAAACTACCACCAGCGCAAATGGTGGAAGCTCCAGCACCTCCATGAATGGTGGACCTTGGATTCCACCCTGAGGGCTGACATAGCCAACCACCATGAGGCCATGGAGAACCAAGGGTACGACCCAAGGCAGCCAGACTGGGCAAGGAACCAGTAGAGACCACTTCCAAGCATGCACCCAAAAAAGAGTGTGCTTGCCAGCCTCTGTGTCAGCCACCTGAAGCCTTCCATGGCATTACATGCTGTCAGCCCGCAATGGCATTTCCAACCCTGGCAATGTTACAATTCAAGCAAGTGACCAAGTTTGATGCTACTCTGCCATTGATGGCGTTTCACAATCAGCCACTCATGGCATGTCCTAGGTTAATGTCATCCAATTGTTTGCCATTGTTGCTTCTTTGAATACCCGCAGACCGATACCATCAGCATTGCTTCTTTCCCAAATAGCATGCCAGCACATGCCCCATATATAAGATTGGTTCCCTCTTTGGTTTGTTGCAAGCATTCCCAAGTTGCATGTGCCAACCTTATGGCATTAAATTCTCCAAGAATACATTGCACCTATAACCAATGTCAGAATTCAGCACAATTTCTTTGTGGGTCACAGGCACACTGTTTCCAGAGGCCACCCTAATCACTGTATGCTTTTTCTTACAGTTCAAGCACCAGCCAGCAGCCCAAGCTTACCAATGCTTCTGAGAGCCAGGGATGACTCAACTTTGGAAAGCTGCAGATTTTGTCCAGGAGCTAGACCATTTGGAAAGCTTGCACATAGCCACCCAGAAAGCAAGTTGGTGCAGACACTGGCCACATCCTTGTGTGCCAAGTTGCAAGCATCCAAGGAATGGACAAGCACCACCATCATCCAAGTCCTGGAGAAGCTCGACCAAGCCAGCTTGCCCAATGATTTGAAGAAGACAATCCAAGATGCCATTGACCAAATAGACTTGGCTGGCACTGGCCACTTGAAGACAGTCATTGCAGGCCAGCACATTGAAGGCTTTAGCCACTATGTGTCCAAGGAGGATTGGGCCAGGATGGACCAAGCACCAGCCAACACAGTGCATACCATGTCCATTATTGCCTCCAGGTTGAGATCCATGGGGTTTGTTTCCTTGAAGGAAGCTACCAAGGTGGAAGCCATGTCTGTGGTGTTCTTTTGTTTGGTCCACAAAGGCCAACAACCACAGCCATCCCCACAAACCAGGTATGCCTTGGTGGAAGAGTTTGCTGCTGTGTTTGCCAAGACTCCACCAGGCACAGTGCCAAGTGCGAACAGATTCCCAGCCAGCCCAGCTAAACTTGGAAAGGCATGGCTAGACCAAGTCTATGGTGCGGATGAGCCAGCCATGGTGTCCATTGCTGGTGGCTGGAAAAGCATGGTGACTTGATTGCGTTAATGTTTTTTTGTTTTGACACTATTTGACCACAAGCTCCATTTTGGTGAGCCAAGGTGATTTGCAGAAAAGGAAACAAACTTCTGCAGGGAAGCCAAGTTTCTCCCAACCATGCTGCACAGCCCTTGCCTGCCACCAATGGAGAAGCCAAAGTCTTTGGCTTGCTTAGCCAGCTGCTGGACAGATTTGCACCACAGGAGCCCTAGCTCACATATGTCCAGAGACCAGCAGGCAGCCATGCCCAGGGCCAGTTGGCTCTACCTGCACCACAGCCTGCCCAACCTGCAGAAGTTACTCCAGCTGCTACTGTGCCAGCAGCAGTGCCTGTGGCAAACCAAAGCCAGGAAGCCACAGCAGCTGCTGCAACCACAGCACCAGAAAGCCAAACTCCCAATGAGGCTGGAATTTGTCATATTTGTTCTTTGCCTTCAAATCAAGCTGAGGCAGAAATTGCAGATTGCATGTGCACAATCCATATTGCTACTGAATAGGTGATTGAGGTCTTAGGGCATCATAATTGTTTGCCATATATAGCATTGCATCCCAGGTTATTGTCAGCCACTGCCATGGCAGGTGAAGACACCACAAGCCAATGATTTGGCCCAGTATGAGCAAGATGCTTTCAACAAATTGGCCAAAGCAAAAGCTGGTGCCAAAAGCAAGGCCAAAGCAGCCTCCAAAGCAGGTGCCAAGGCAAAAGCCACTGCTGCACCAAAAATACAAAATACTATTTCCAAGGCAGTTGCCAAGCCTGGCCCAAAAGCTGGCCAAGCCAAGCCCCAAGACTTTGGCTATTATGGCACACCAGGCTCCTGAGGCCCATTTGGCTGTGTGAGGTGCAGGGGGAACACCAAAGGCTGTGAGACTTGCATCCAGCCAGGATTTAAAGGCCCCAGGTCCAAGTCCAGGGACCAATGGGCCAAGTACAAGATGGCCTTGGGTGGCAAATTCAGATGAGAAGCCATTGGCCAAAGGCCCATAGCCATTTGTATGGGGTAGCAAAGGGATTTGCCAATGGGGTTCACAAATGCGCTTGGCCCTGCCACAAACCAAGGTGACATATGGCATTGCTGATATATTTTTGCAAGAGCAGCCATGTGCTTTGGCATTTCATTGCAGCAGCTTTACCATGGAAGTGCATGTAGCAGCTTTCCACCTGCAGCCACCTTGGCATTGCACCATTTTCTTAGTGGTTGCAGCCATTGTGGCATCTGTAAAGCCAAATCTTGGCATGTTCTGCTATTTTCTGCCTGGTGGCATTGCAGAATGGCAAAGACCCAGCATGTGTTTTGTTTCCTGCAAACCATTAGTATGGCCAAGGAAAAACAGGTCAGGCTTATCCTTTAAACCTCTTGGTTCAAATTCCTGCTGCAAGGCTAGGATCCTGTCACATGAGCATTGAATGCAGCCAAGCGTCCAGGCTATCAACTCACAACACGATTATGCAAACTTGGCAATATAGCATTGTAGTTGTTATGCTTACAGTGTGTTTGCAATGTGCACACATACTTATATGTAGAGAAATATCCCTACCACTGGCTCAACAGATGTTTTACAGCCACAGCAATAGTTTCCACCAATTGAACGTCCAAGCCATGGCATCTGACTCCAGCAGGCCACAGAAGCTTGCCAAGCTTCAACAGTTCAAGGCATCTCTCCCACACCATAGCCAGACAGCCCTACATGCTATGGTTCAAGAGGCCAAATCCAGTGGCCTCCCAGAAGTGAGCTCTGCCAAACACCAAAGGGAAGCCAGGAGAGAACTTTTGAAGACATGCCATGGAGGTGCTTTAGGCCCTTTGATCCAAGAAGCACCTCTACAGCAAGTTGATGGCAGCCCATCAACCTTTGTTTTCACCAGCTTGCTCACATACCTATCAGCATTGTTCTCCAGAGGAAACAGTTTCCAGAAGCTTTTGGCCAGCAGGCATCAAGCATGCCCTTCTTCAACCAGCAGACCATGGAGGCTGGTGATGTACTTGGATGAACTGGTTCCAGGTAATGCTTTAGGTCGTGCAGAAAGAACTAGACGACGGTTGGCCCGAGAGCGAAAAAGGTGTTTTTCAAGCAGCTCTGAGGATAGTAGTCGTAAAAGATAGTCGGTGAATAGTTGGTGAATTTTATATGAGCTATGGAAGGATTTGGTGTGAAAAATAAGATTGATCAAGAAGAGGATACTTGGTAAAGGGCATCAGATGACACGTGTCTTGCAACCACAGAGAGAAAGAGAGAGAGAGAGAGAATGAATGAAAGGGGGGGGAGTAGAAAGAAAACATGGAGAAATATAATGTGAGCAACAAAAGTGCACAGGAGGCTCGGTACCATGAGTCTGCGAATGACATGTGTTATCTCATTTTATTATGGTAATTCCCACACACATTGCGGAAAAAAGCTCGGCACCATCATTCCGTGAACGCGAAGAAACCCGACGCTTTTATACAGAGACGCTTTTACCCACAGACACTTTTTCACACAGACGCTTTTACACACAGTCACTTTCACACACAGACGCTTTTACACACAGACGCTTTTACACACAGACGCTTTTACACACAGACGTTTTTACCCACAGACGCTTTTACGCACAGACGCTTACACAGAGACTTTACACACAGACTCCTTTACACACAGACGCTTTTACACACAGAAACTCGTACACACACAGACGCTTTTACACACAGAGGTTTTTACACACAGCCAGACGCTTTTACACACAGACGCTTTTACCCACAGACGCTTTTACGCACAGACGCTTTCACACACAGACGCTTTTACACACAGACGCTTTTACACACAGACGCTTTTACACACAGAAACTCGTACACACACAGACGCTTTTACACACAAAGACTTTTAGACCCTGTTACACACGGACGCTTTTACACACAGACACTTTTACACACAGACACTTTTACACACAGACTCCTCACAGAGACGTTTACACACAGAAACAATCACACAGAAACTCCTTTACACACAAATACCGGACCCGTGAAATCGCAATTTTCCTCAGTTTTTGACGTCCAACGTTCATTTTGTGCGAAAGGGTTGCGATGGATACTTCAAAATCGCATTTTTTCCTCAGTTTTTGTGACATCCAACGTCCATTTCGTGCGAAAGGGTTGCGCCGTGACACCTTAAATCGCAATTTTTCCTCAGTTTTTGACGTCCAACGTCCGAAAGGGTTGCGCGCGACACCTCAAACTCGCAATTTTTCCTCAGTTTTTGACGTCCAACGTCCATTTCGTGCGAAAGGGTTGCGATGGACTAACTAGAATCGCAATTTTTCCTCAGTTTTTGACGTCCAACGTCCATTTCGTGCGAAAGGGTTGCGCTCGACTAACTGGAATCGCATTTTTTCCTCAGTTTTTGACGTCCAACGTCCATTTCGTGCGAAAGGGTTGCGCTCGACTAACTGGAATCGCATTTTTTCCTCAGATTTTGACGTCCAACGTCCATTTCGTGCGAAAGGGTTGCGATGGGCCAAGTTAGTTTTTGACGTCCAACGTCCATTTCGTGCGAAAGGGTTGCGTTTTGTGGCGCTCCGGCGGCACCGCCCCCGCCTTAAGAGAGAATAGAAAGAAGAGCGAGAGGAGATCTGCAGATGTGAAGGTGTGAAGATGTAGATCTGCAGATGTGGGGGTGTGAAGATGTATATCTGCAGATGTGAAGGTGTGAAGATGTAGATCTGCAGATGTGAGGGTGTGAAGATGTAGATCTGCAGATGTGAAGGTGTGAAGATGTAGATCAGCAAATGTGAGGGTGTGAAGATGTAGATCAGCAGATGTGAGAGTGTGAAGATGTAGATCAGCAGATGTGAGAGTGTGAAGATGTAGATCAGCAGATGTGAGATGATGTAGATCAGCAGATGTGAGAGTGTGAAGATTTAGATCAGCAGGTGTGAACGTGTGAAGATGTAGATCAGCAGGTGTGAAGGTGTGAAGATGTAGTATAACGGCTGCTTTTTTACGAAGAACCCTTCGCAGGCGCTCTCGGGAAAAAGTTGGGCATGGTACTGCAGCTTTCTGGAATTTGGCCAACATTTGCATTCCACAGACAGTTGGCTGACCATAGGTCTGGCCAGAAGCAACCATGTGGCCAGTGTGGAAGCAGGTGTCAGCCAAATGACAGCCACTCTCTTGAAAGCCATTTTTTTTGCAACCCTTTAGTCCATCCACCTACAGGCTTCCTTCTCAAGCACCCAGAGAAAGGTGACATCAGATTGCATTTCACTTTTGGAATGCTCTTGGCAGATGGAGCTGCCCAGAAAATGGTCTGGGGATCCAAGGGAGATAGTGGCTCCAAATTTTGAATTTTGTGCGGGAATGTTAGGGCCAGTGGAACCACTGAAGACCAAATGCATTGCAACATCATGCAATACAATGACCAGTGATGACCAAGTTCTTGAGTCATATGCCCGGCTGGATGCCAGAAAAGCAACATCCACCAAGAATGATTTTGATATGTGGCAACAAGCCACTGGTTGGAACCACAGCAGCATGGCACTTATGTTAGATCCAGCTTTGAAAGCCATGGACTTGCTACAGCCTTGCACCCAGTTCACCCATGATTATATGCATGGAGTCCTGCAGGGAACTGGTCCAATCGTCCTCTTTCACCTCATTTCTGCCATGGAGGAGATCCTCCACATTTACCAATTTCTAGAAGGCTATTTTGCCCATTGGGTTTTTCCCAAGAGTTGGAAAAGCCAACACATTGGCAGCTACTTTTCCAAGAAAAAATGACCAGCCATAAGCAAAATGGAAAAAAAAACTTGCCAGGCTTCTGAGTGTTTGGCCATGTTTCCAATCATCAGGCATTTCATCCACAGTGTAGCAATGCCCAAAGGTCATAAACCTGAAGCTTGCCAAGCTTTTCTTGCAATGACAGCTTTCATTGACCAAGTCCATGATGGAAACCAAACTGGCCTCATCACCAGAACCACTTTGTTACCAGCAGTAGAACAGGCCATCCAAACTTTTCACCAAGCCTTTCCTGAAATATCTTTGATAAAGAAGTGGCACTGGCAATTCCACATGCCAGATACCCTCCAGAGATTTGGATTTCTTCCTTCCTGCTTTGCCAATGAAAGAAAACATAAACCAATAGGGGCTCTGGCCCAAGCCCTCCTGAGCCAGAAAAAATTGAGGCCAACTTGCTGGAGCAAGCCCTTGCCCAAGAGATCTGCCATTTGGACACAGCAAATCTTTTCCAAGATGGTGTCCATTTGGTTCGCCCAGTGAAAGCTTCCAAAAAATATTGCAAACTTTGTCCAGCTTGATTGGTGAAGAATTGAAAGAAGCCATGAGCAGCCAATGTGCCAGAATCAACCATGTTGAGTGCCACAAGGATGATGCTGTGGTTTACCAAACAGCTGGTAACTTGAGAGTTGCAGAAATCCAATTACATTTTCTTTTACGTGGAGCTTTGACCACCTTGGTCAAAGCCTGGCAGGTCAAGGAATGGGTGCCACACCAGCAATTTGCCACATGCACTGTGCTTGACCAGAACTTGGGATTTGTGCCCACTGCAGACATCTTGGTGCCCCTCATTTGCCACAAAAGCCAAGAAGAAGCCAGTGCTTTTACACACAGACGCTTTTACACACAGACGCTTTTACACACGGACGCTTTTACACACAGACGCTTTTACACACGGACGCTTTTACACACAAACGCTTTTACACACAGACGCTTACACAGAGACTTTACACACATGCTCCAAGGGGCCTTGAATTCTGCAAATGCCATCTCCAAAGCTGCCAATGAATTGGAATTGGCAGCCCAGCTAGCCAATTTGTTCCAGCATGGGGTGCCACTCAAAGAAGCCAAGAGCAAAGTCCAAGCCAGCACCACTGTGGAGCCACAGCTTTTGGCAAACCTTTGCTATTTTATCACCCACTATGCTGGAGGTGATACATTTCCATTCATTGATTTCCTGCAGAAATTCAGTGCCTTGCCTGTGTTTGTGCCATTTGGCATTACACCGAAGCCTTGTGGCATTTCATGTGTAATCAATGTCTATATATGTTTCCCAGGATTCCCAACATTGTTTCCCATGTGTCTGTGGCTGCCCAGGCAGGAACTTCAACATCCAGCTCCAAGCGGGCCATGAGCCAATCCATGGAAGCAATATACCACTTGGGCTGATGATCCCAAACAGCAAGAATGCCTCATCCCATTTTGGTGGGTCAAGGGCACCAAGGAAAACTCCAACATGGAAATGGACACCATCACCCATGGTTCCTTCAAAGTACCATGCTTCCAGAATTCCAAGCCCTTGGCTGCCAATGAACTTTTGCAGTACCAGAAGGCAGAGGACACCCAAGAGGACATTCCTGCCCAAGGGAGCCAAGGCAGCGCACCTAAGAAGAGAAGGACCACTTGATTGAAACCAACAAAGGCTTAGCAAGGGTGCACATGTGTTTCTTCCAAATCTGGTGGGGAAAAAAGCTGCTGCTGCATGCTGGGTGCCTTGAGGCATTGCATACCAGTTCCTGGGAATGCAGATTCCATTTTAAGTTTTTGTAGCATGAATATCTTTTACTTTGGTAATTTTGCCTGTGGAGGCTAAGCAGTTTGGAATTGGGCAGCCAAGTGGCATTCCACCCCCAGTTGTATCATATCCAGCTAGTTGCCCTTTGTGGCATTGCATTTTCTTACCCAATAATTTTGATAAGGCCAGCCAAATTGTGGAATTGCATTTTTAGCCAGCATGGCATTGCATGCAACAATCATGTCATAGCCACACATGGCATTTCAAGTGTGTAGCCATATATGGCATTCCAGTGCTTGGCCAGTGACCTTGGCCATTTCAAGTGTTTGCAATTGCAGCCACTGCTCCAAGCATCCAAGCTGACCCATTGCGAACCCAAGCCTGCTGTGTGTAGCCATGCCATCCATGAAGGTTGCCATGAAGAAGGCCAGTGCCATGGAGAAGCCCATGAAGAAGCCCAGTGCCATGGAGAAGCCCATGAAGAAGCCCAGCGCCAAGGATGGTGGTGTCCCACCACCATTGGTTGGGCCACTGATGGCACTCCAATTGTGCCCACCCAGGCTGTCCAAGTTGGGTGTGGTGCCACAGGCTGTACCAACTGGCCAGCTGCCAGGTGTGTGGATTGGCCTGGCTTTCCAGCTACCTGGCCCATGGTACCACCTTGAAGTATGTCCCAGAGCAGGACCAGGAGGTTGCAGCCAAGGTGATGCAGGGCATCCATGAGGCCAGCAGGGCCATCCCCAATGCTTCTGGCATGAAGACCATGAAGAAGACCATGAAGAAGACCATGAAGAAGACCATGAAGAAGACCATGAAGAAGACCATGAAGGCCAAGAACTGAAGCGCCCATGGGAAGCCAGGACATGGCACTGGTTTTTGAAAAAAATGTGCAGCTTGGGCAAGGGTGTGCTGCAGCCATATTGTGGCATTACATTGTATGCAGTGCCATGCTGGCATTCCATCAATTGCCAGCTGTCATTTCCTGCAACCATTTTCACAGTTTGGTTGCCTTCAAGGCATTATATTGGGTACACTGTGCCAGCTCCACTGCATCAACTCCAGTTCTTGCCAGGTATTGGCATTGCATCTCCCAAGATTGCCAGCCAGTGGCATTGCATTGTTTTTCTTTGCCCACTGCTGGCATTACATTTTCATGCCAAGTCATTGAGTGGCATTGCAATTCCATTTGTTGCCATTGGATGGCACTGCATTTCCAAACCTTGCCAGCTTATGGCAGTACATATGTAAATGGGTTTGCATCCACATCTGGTTGTCCCCATGCAATGCCGCAATGTTTTTGTTTATATGGAATACATGTGAGATAGTTATGGCTTGTAGTATTCATACAGTCCAATCCATCTAACACCATGCAGAATGTGCAGTAGCATGTCATTGTTTTCATTTACATGATAGCACCATTTGTGCCCAAGACCTTGTTCCAGCCACCTACCATCATTTCATGTCCATGGCATCCTCCCAAGTGCTGACCATTGATGCCTACTCCTTGACACACAAGACCACAGGGGAACCCACATTGCAGATCCATTTCAATGATGGCTCCAAGAAAGAGCAGCTTGTTTTTTTTTGCCACTGCTGGGATGATACCATTGTTTTTTTTTTCCATGGGTGTAGTTGCCCATGATTGCACTGTTGTGCCAGCCCAGGTATCCAACTCCACCACTTCATCCAGAAGGTCCAAGGAGTATGTGGGTCCATATCCTCCATGTGGATGACAGCCTGGTCCCATACAAACAGTATTTACCACCAGGGACCAGTGAGGATCCAACTGGCATGCCAGTGGAAATGATTGAAGCCACCAGGCTTGCCAGGCAGCTCAAAGAAGCCAATGCCATGGAAGGCATCCAATTAGCCCACAAATGGTTTTCCTAAACCATGGTTGCAGTGGAGGGAAAAGTGAATTGTGCATTCACCTTAGCCAGTCATGGCATTTCACAGCTGCTTGGGGGCAGGTTCCATGTTTGGCCAACTTTTGGCATTACATTAAGTGTCTTGGTTGGCCACTAAGGTTACCAAGCCTTCTCTGCCTTGAATGGCATTGCAATCCATGTTTACTGCAGTTTTTATTGTATTGCCTGCCACCTCATGGCATTGAACCATCCATGCAAATTGTTGTATGGTTGTTTGGCAGCGCATTTGGTTTCCATGTCATAACATTGATTCATAATCAGATGTGCCCAGTCCAGTGGTAAACAATATAATATATTCCATGAACCAAAGTTGGACTTGTAGAGAGTGGTGTTGTCCTGGTGTTTCTTCGATGGTGTGTGCCATGAAATGGCATTGCAATTGGCCCAAATGGCATTTCATTGTTTGTGTTACCCATGGTAATCCACAAGGGTTGCTTGTCATAGGCATTGGACATTGTTTCTCTGTATGAATTTTGGCCAAGGTGTCCATTGAACATATGAAACATTTCAAAAATGATATGCATTATGGTTTCAGGAGTTCTCATGTCATCTTCTGGGTTTGGCTATATTGTTTTCATGTATCATTTATTCAATGGGTTTGTTATATTGTTCATGCAGTTGGTTTCATGTTGGTTTCCAGTATTTGGTCATGGTTCAGTAGCTTGCAATTGGTTGCATTTGACTATTGGTTTGATTGCTGATATATATATATATATTATATATACAGATATATATATATATATATATATATATGTATTTGAGCATTTAGCAATGTATTGTATAATCATTGTCATAGCTGTTTTGGGTTTGCCAAGCATTGCATGGCATCATTCCATATGGCAATGAATCATTTTGGCTCCAAATTTTGGTTAGGTGCCATTGGTCACCAAGGCATCCAAAGAACGAAACAGATACAAACAAAATCACCAACAATACATTCCAAGCAGGAAAACACCAATAGGATGTCGATGTTCAATATTTTTGTTAAGTTCAGAATTCTGAACTTAAAATTCAAATTTTACTTGTTAAGTTCAGAATTCTGAACTTAACTATTAAATTTTGGCAGTTAAGTTCAGAATTCTGAACTTAACTATCAAATTTTGGTTTCTAAGTTCAGAATTCTGAACTTAACTAAAACAAAATATGTTCAAAATAGTTGCATTTTTACATTTATTTAAGTCATATTTTCATTTTCATATATCTATATAAGATTATTACTAAACAACTAAATGCAAATAATTAAACATACAATTAACAATACAGGCAGCTTTCACCAAAGCAAAATTTTCACCACAGTTTCACCATTCGACCAGCCATGATGTACCAAAGGACCCTCCAGAAGTTGACCACTGAAGAGTTCATCACTGAAAGTGATGATGAGGTGGTTGCCATGTGGGAAAGGAACCACATGGCAAACCATGATGAGAGCACAGACCAAGCCTACATGAATGCCATCCAAGAGGTACATCAGATGTCCATGGAGGACTCCGTGGAAGCCAACTTAGTTATGGAGGATATAGCCATAGAGATCCAGTGGTACAAAGACATGGATGAACCCATGGAACCAGCAAAGGATGCATGGGCCAGGTACTGGCACCATCATCCCAGACCAGGCCAGGAGGTACCAGCAGACCAAGGTGCAGATGCATCCAGCAGCACCATCCCCACAGCAGGTGCAGCAAAAGCCAAATCCATTGGCACCACTGCCAAGGCAAAAGCACCAAAAGTAGGAGCCAAAGGCAGCTGTGCCAGTCCAGCAAATGCAATGCCAGGTGGTGCCATGCCAGCCACATCTGATGCAGCAGCATCAGCATCCAGACCAGATGGTTCCAGCAGGCCACCAGAGCCAGCCATACCACCAAGAACTTCCAGGCCAGATGCAGCCACCAACCAAGCCAGGCCAGCAAAGAGCAATTACCAAACAGGTTGGAGGGCCAAGATGGTGTGGATGCTGGCCATGTATGAGAACCATGATTGGGATGCCCTGGAAGCCAAGATTCCCATCTTGTGGGACCAGCTGGAGAAACCACATGGCTTCCAGGAGTGATGCCCCAGGGAAGTGGGCCACTAAAGCCCAGGAATGGCTCCAAAACTACCACCAGCGCAAATGGCGGAAGCTCCAGCACCTCCATGAATGGTGGACCTTGGATTCCACCCTGAGGGCTGACATAGCCAACCACCATGAGGCCATGGAGAACCAAGGGTACGACCCAAGGCAGCCAGACTGGGCAAGGAACCAGTAGAGACCACTTTCAAGCATATTTCTAAAAAAGAGTGTGCTTGCCAGCCTCTGTGTCAGCCACCTGAAGCCTTCCATGGCATTACATGCTGTCAGCCCGCAATGGCATTTCCAACCCTGGCAATGTTACAATTCAAGCAAGTGACCAAGTTTGATGCTACTCTGCCATTGATGGCGTTTCACAATCAGCCACTCATGGCATGTCCTAGGTTAATGTCATCCAATTGTTTGCCATTGTTGCTTCTTTGAATACCCGCAGACCGATACCATCAGCATTGCTTCTTTCCCAAGTAGCATGCCAGCACATGCCCCATATATAAGATTGGTTCCCTCTTTGGTTTGTTGCAAGCATTCCCAAGTTGCATGTGCCAACCTTATGGCATTAAATTCTCCAAGAATACATTGCACCTATAACCAATGTCAGAATTCAGCACAATTTCTTTGTGGGTCACAGGCACACTGTTTCCAGAGGCCACCCTAATCACTGTATGCTTTTTCTTACAGTTCAAGCACCAGCCAGCAGCCCAAGCTTACCAATGCTTCTGAGAGCCAGGGATGACTCAACTTTGGAAAGCTGCAGATTTTGTCCAGGAGCTAGACCATTTGGAAAGCTTGCACATAGCCACCCAGAAAGCAAGTTGGTGCAGACACTGGCCACATCCTTGTGTGCCAAGTTGCAAGCATCCAAGGAATGGACAAGCACCACCATCATCCAAGTCCTGGAGAAGCTCGACCAAGCCAGCTTGCCCAATGATTTGAAGAAGACAATCCAAGATGCCATTGACCAAATAGACTTGGCTGGCACTGGCCACTTGAAGACAGTCATTGCAGGCCAGCACATTGAAGGCTTTAGCCACTATGTGTCCAAGGAGGATTGGGCCAGGATGGACCAAGCACCAGCCAACACAGTGCATACCAAGCACCAGCCAACACAGTGCATGTCCATTATTGCCTCCAGGTTGAGATCCATGGGGTTTGTTTCCTTGAAGGAAGCTACCAAGGTGGAAGCCATGTCTGTGGTGTTCTTTTGTTTGGTCCACAAAGGCCAACAACCACAGCCATCCCCACAAACCAGGTATGCCTTGGTGGAAGAGTTTGCTGCTGTGTTTGCCAAGACTCCACCAGGCACAGTGCCAAGTGCGAACAGATTCCCAGCCAGCCCAGCTAAACTTGGAAAGGCATGGCTAGACCAAGTCTATGGTGCGGATGAGCCAGCCATGGTGTCCATTGCTGGTGGCTGGAAAAGCATGGTGACTTGATTGCGTTAATGTTTTTTTGTTTTGACACTATTTGACCACAAGCTCCATTTTGGTGAGCCAAGGTGATTTGCAGAAAAGGAAACAAACTTCTGCAGGGAAGCCAAGTTTCTCCCAACCATGCTGCACAGCCCTTGCCTGCCACCAATGGAGAAGCCAAAGTCTTTGGCTTGCTTAGCCAGCTGCTGGACAGATTTGCACCACAGGAGCCCTAGCTCACATATGTCCAGAGACCAGCAGGCAGCCATGCCCAGGGCCAGTTGGCTCTACCTGCACCACAGCCTGCCCAACCTGCAGAAGTTACTCCAGCTGCTACTGTGCCAGCAGCAGTGCCTGTGGCAAACCAAAGCCAGGAAGCCACAGCAGCTGCTGCAACCACAGCACCAGAAAGCCAAACTCCCAATGAGGCTGGAATTTGTCATATTTGTTCTTTGCCTTCAAATCAAGCTGAGGCAGAAATTGCAGATTGCATGTGCACAATCCATATTGCTACTGAATAGGTGATTGAGGTCTTAGGGCATCATAATTGTTTGCCATATATAGCATTGCATCCCAGGTTATTGTCAGCCACTGCCATGGCAGGTGAAGACACCACAAGCCAATGATTTGGCCCAGTATGAGCAAGATGCTTTCAACAAATTGGCCAAAGCAAAAGCTGGTGCCAAAAGCAAGGCCAAAGCAGCCTCCAAAGCAGGTGCCAAGGCAAAAGCCACTGCTGCACCAAAAATACAAAATACTATTTCCAAGGCAGTTGCCAAGCCTGGCCCAAAAGCTGGCCAAGCCAAGCCCCAAGACTTTGGCTATTATGGCACACCAGGCTCCTGAGGCCCATTTGGCTGTGTGAGGTGCAGGGGGAACACCAAAGGCTGTGAGACTTGCATCCAGCCAGGATTTAAAGGCCCCAGGTCCAAGTCCAGGGACCAATGGGCCAAGTACAAGATGGCCTTGGGTGGCAAATTCAGATGAGAAGCCATTGGCCAAAGGCCCATAGCCATTTGTATGGGGTAGCAAAGGGATTTGCCAATGGGGTTCACAAATGCGCTTGGCCCTGCCACAAACCAAGGTGACATATGGCATTGCTGATATATTTTTGCAAGAGCAGCCATGTGCTTTGGCATTTCATTGCAGCAGCTTTACCATGGAGTTGCATGTAGCAGCTTTCCACCTGCAGCCACCTTGGCATTGCACCATTTTCTTAGTGGTTGCAGCCATTGTGGCATCTGTAAAGCCAAATCTTGGCATGTTCTGCTATTTTCTGCCTGGTGGCATTGCAGAATGGCAAAGACCCAGCATGTGTTTTGTTTCCTGCAAACCATTAGTATGGCCAAGGAAAAACAGGTCAGGCTTATCCTTTAAACCTCTTGGTTCAAATTCCTGCTGCAAGGCTAGGATCCTGTCACATGAGCATTGAATGCAGCCAAGCGTCCAGGCTATCAACTCACAACACGATTATGCAAACTTGGCAATATAGCATTGTAGTTGTTATGCTTACAGTGTGTTTGCAATGTGCACACATACTTATATGTAGAGAAATATCCCTACCACTGGCTCAACAGATGTTTTACAGCCACAGCAATAGTTTCCACCAATTGAACGTCCAAGCCATGGCATCTGACTCCAGCAGGCCACAGAAGCTTGCCAAGCTTCAACAGTTCAAGGCATCTCTCCCACACCATAGCCAGACAGCCCTACATGCTATGGTTCAAGAGGCCAAATCCAGTGGCCTCCCAGAAGTGAGCTCTGCCAAACACCAAAGGGAAGCCAGGAGAGAACTTTTGAAGACATGCCATGGAGGTGCTTTAGGCCCTTTGATCCAAGAAGCACCTCTACAGCAAGTTGATGGCAGCCCATCAACCTTTGTTTTCACCAGCTTGCTCACATACCTATCAGCATTGTTCTCCAGAGGAAACAGTTTCCAGAAGCTTTTGGCCAGCAGGCATCAAGCATGCCCTTCTTCAACCAGCAGACCATGGAGGCTGGTGATGTACTTGGATGAACTGGTTCCAGGTAATGCTTTAGGTCGTGCAGAAAGAACTAGACGACGGTTGGCCCGAGAGCGAAAAAGGTGTTTTTCAAGCAGCTCTGAGGATAGTAGTCGTAAAAGATAGTCGGTGAATAGTTGGTGAATTTTATATGAGCTATGGAAGGATTTGGTGTGAAAAAATAAGATTGATCAAGAAGAGGATACTTGGTAAAGGGCATCAGATGACACGTGTCTTGCAACCACAGAGAGAAAGAGAGAGAGAGAGAGAATGAATGAAAGGGGGGGAGTAGAAAGAAAACATGGAGAAATATAATGTGAGCAACAAAAGTGCACAGGAGGCTCGGTACCATGAGTCTGCGAATGACATGTGTTATCTCATTTTATTATGGTAATTCCCACACACATTGCAGAAAAAAGCTCGGCACCATCATTCCGTGAACGCGAAGAAACCCGACGCTTTTATACAGAGACGCTTTTACCCACAGACGCTTTTACGCACAGACCCTTTGACACAGAGAAGCTTTTACACACAAGAGCTTTTACACACAGACGCTTTTACACACAGACGCTTTTACACACAGACGCTTTCACACACAGAGGTTTTTACACACAGACGTTTTTTTCACACAGACGCTTTTACACACAGACGCTTTTACCCACAGACGCTTTTACGCACAGACCCTTTTACACAGAGAAGCTTTTACACACAAGAGCTTTTACACACAGACGCTTTTACACACAGACGCTTTTACACACAGACGCTTTCACACACAGAGGTTTTTACACACAGACGCTTTCACACACAGAGGCTTTTACACACAGAACCTCCTGTACACACAGACGCTTTTACACAGACACTTTTTCACACAAACGCTTTTACACACAGACGCTTTCACACACAGACTCTTTTACACACAGACGCTTTTACACACAGACCTTTTTACACACAAACGCCTTTACACACAGACGCTTTTACACACAGACGCTTTCACACAAAGATGTTTTTACACACAAACGCTTTCACACACAGAGGCTTTTACACACAGAACCTCCTGTACACACAGACGCTTTTACACAGACACTTTTTCACACAGACGCTTTTACACACAGTCACTTTCACACACAGACGCTTTTACACACAGACGCGTTTACACACAGACGCTTTTACACACAGACGCTTTTACCCACAGACGCTTTTACGCACAGACGCTTACACAGAGACTTTACACACAGACTCCTTTACACACAGACGCTTTTACACACAGAAACTCGTACACACACAGACGCTTTTACACACAGAGGTTTTTACACACAGCCAGACGCTTTTACACACAGACGCTTTTACCCACAGACGCTTTTACGCACAGACGCTTTCACACACAGACGCTTTTACACACAGACGCTTTTACACACAGACGCTTTTACACACAGAAACTCGTACACACACAGACGCTTTTACACACAAAGACTTTTAGACCCTGTTACACACGGACGCTTTTACACACAGACACTTTTACACACAGACACTTTTACACACAGACTCCTCACAGAGACGTTTACGCACAGAAACAATCACACAGAAACTCCTTTACACACAAATACCGGACCCGTGAAATCGCAATTTTCCTCAGTTTTTGACGTCCAACGTTCATTTTGCGCGAAAGGGTTGCGATGGATACTTCAAAATCGCATTTTTTCCTCAGTTTTTGTGACATCCAACGTCCATTTCGTGCGAAAGGGTTGCGCCGTGACACCTTAAATCGCAATTTTTCCTCAGTTTTTGACGTCCAACGTCCGAAAGGGTTGCGCGCGACACCTCAAACTCGCAATTTTTCCTCAGTTTTTGACGTCCAACGTCCATTTCGTGCGAAAAGGTTGCGATGGACTAACTAGAATCGCAATTTTTCCTCAGTTTTTGACGTCCAACGTCCATTTCGTGCGAAAGGGTTGCGCTCGACTAACTGGAATCGCATTTTTTCCTCAGTTTTTGACGTCCAACGTCCATTTCGTGCGAAAGGGTTGCGCTCGACTAACTGGAATCGCATTTTTTCCTCAGATTTTGACGTCCAACGTCCATTTCGTGCGAAAGGGTTGCGATGGGCCAAGTTAGTTTTTGACGTCCAACGTCCATTTCGTGCGAAAGGGTTGCGTTTTGTGGCGCTCCGGCGGCACCGCCCCCGCCTTAAGAGAGAATAGAAAGAAGAGCGAGAGGAGATCTGCAGATGTGAAGGTGTGAAGATGTAGATCTGCAGATGTGGGGGTGTGAAGATGTATATCTGCAGATGTGAAGGTGTGAAGATGTAGATCTGCAGATGTGAGGGTGTGAAGATGTAGATCTGCAGATGTGAAGGTGTGAAGATGTAGATCAGCAGATGTGAGGGTGTGAAGATGTAGATCAGCAAATGTGAGAGTGTGAAGATGTAGATCAGCAGATGTGAGAGTGTGAAGATGTAGATCAGCAGATGTGAGATGATGTAGATCAGCAGATGTGAGAGTGTGAAGATTTAGATCAGCAGGTGTGAACGTGTGAAGATGTAGATCAGCAGGTGTGAAGGTGTGAAGATGTAGTATAACGGCTGCTTTTTTACGAAGAACCCTTCGCAGGCGCTCTCGGGAAAAAGTTGGGCATGGTACTGCAGCTTTCTGGAATTTGGCCAACATTTGCATTCCACAGACAGTTGGCTGACCATAGGTCTGGCCAGAAGCAACCATGTGGCCAGTGTGGAAGCAGGTGTCAGCCAAATGACAGCCACTCTCTTGAAAGCCAAGTTTTTTTGCAACCCTTTAGTCCATCCACCTACAGGCTTCCTTCTCAAGCACCCAGAGAAAGGTGACATCAGATTGCATTTCACTTTTGGAATGCTCTAGCAACATCCACCAAGAATGATTTTGATATGTGGCAACAAGCCACTGGTTGGAACCACAGCAGCATGGCACTTATGTTAGATCCAGCCTTGAAAGCCATGGACTTGCTACAGCCTTGCACCCAGTTCACCCATGATTATATGCATGGAGTCCTGCAGGGAACTGGTCCAATCGTCCTCTTTCACCTCATTTCTGCCATGGAGGAGATCCTCCACATTTACCAATTTCTAGAAGGCTATTTTGCCCATTGGGTTTTTCCCAAGAGTTGGAAAAGCCAACACATTGGCAGCTACTTTTCCAAGAAAAAATGACCAGCCATAAGCAAAATGGGAAAAAACTTGCCAGGCTTCTGAGTGTTTGGCCATGTTTCCAATCATCAGGCATTTCATCCACAGTGTAGCAATGCCCAAAGGTCATAAACCTGAAGCTTGCCAAGCTTTTCTTGCAATGACAGCTTTCATTGACCAAGTCCATGATGGAAACCAAGCTGGCATCATCACCAGAACCACTTTGTTACCAGCAGTAGAACAGGCCATCCAAACTTTTCACCAAGCCTTTCCTGAAATATCTTTGATAAAGAAGTGGCACTGGCAATTCCACATGCCAGATACCCTCCAGAGATTTGGATTTCTTCCTTCCTGCTTTGCCAATGAAAGAAAACATAAACCAATAGGGGCTCTGGCCCAAGCCCTCCTGAGCCAGAAAAAATTGAGGCCAACTTGCTGGAGCAAGCCCTTGCCCAAGAGATCTGCCATTTGGACACAGCAAATCTTTTCCAAGATGGTGTCCATTTGGTTCGCCCAGTGAAAGCTTCCAAAAAAATATTGCAAACTTTGTCCAGCTTGATTGGTGAAGAATTGAAAGAAGCCATGAGCAGCCAATGTGCCAGAATCAACCATGTTGAGTGCCACAAGGATGATGTTGTGGTTTACCAAACAGCTGGTAACTTGAGAGTTGCAGAAATCCAATTACATTTTCTTTTACGTGGAGCTTTGACCACCTTGGTCAAAGCCTGGCAGGTCAAGGAATGGGTGCCACACCAGCAATTTGCCACATGCACTGTGCTTGACCAGAACTTGGGATTTGTGCCCACTGCAGACATCTTGGTGCCCCTCATTTGCCACAAGAAGAAGCCAGTGCTTTTGCCTTATCAGATTTACAGCAAATTCTAGCTGGCTGGAAAAAAACAACAGGTGCTTACAGCCATGGTTGCATGCATGTCTGCTTCTCTTTTGATAGCCCTTTGGCATTACATTGCCTACATATATGGCTTTACAATCACAACAGCCTCTGTGGCATTTCACCAGCCCGAGGCATTACATATCAGTGTGTTGCTTTCCATTGTTTCTTCCTAGCCTTTGAAGGGCATTGCATTGTGCAGTTCTTGTCCTTTTTCCACGCAGCTGAAGATATGAAAGCCTGCACCAACAACTTAGAAACCACATGGCTACCATGTTTTTCCCAATAAATTGACATTTTTTGCATTGAACCTCCTACTTTGCAAAAAAACCGTTTGAGTGTAGTTTGGCCTTGACTCGGTCACGGGAGCCAACATACCTTGCGGGCATCCCATGCTTCCGAACCTCTCGGAGATAAAGAAGATGATCGCGGGATGTAGAATCTCGTCGAACTCCGGCTTGCCCACCCCCGTGAGATTCATCAGCCCTCGTTCTTCCCGTACCTCCCATAAGCTCTCTGCAGCCTTCTGAACACTGCCGGCCTTCTTCACCAAATCACTGCCCCTTTGGAACAAGGCAGCCCAAGCCGCTGCGGAGTTCTCGAACCGAAGCTCGACCTCGTCGATGTAGTTCCCTGGGGGGCCATTTGATCACAAAAAGCGCGCACATACCGTAATACCGCTCTCGTCCACAAAAAAATATTTTCACGGCCATACGCTGTTTTCACGGCCATTCGCATTGCCGTCTACAATTTCACGTTTTTCACGGTTTCCACGGCCATTCAACGTTTTTCCACGGCCAAATGCGCACTTTTTCACGGCCAAATCTTGTTTTCACGGCCATATCTTGATTCCAAGGCCAAACCGTTTTTTCGAAGCCATTTGGCCAAACGGCCTTTGGCCTCCTTTTTCGCGATCAAACGGCCCCCCAGGTCTGTGCAGCCTCCTTTGCAGCTTGATGCGGCGCTTGATACTGGCTGGTCCCTGCGCCGGTTGCCGCTCCTCCGACTCTCCGGTCGGCTCCTCGATCTTCTCCATCTGCAGCCTCATCCTCATTCTCAGGCTCCTCACCAGTCTCGTCTGTCTGCTCCTCATCCTCTTCGTAGCTGCCCTCATCTCCCCAGCCAATAGGCCTTCCACCTGTCCCAGTCGACTTCAACGTCCCTCAGAGGAAATATAGTGAAGCCCGTCCATGATCCGTAGCAGACGTTCACCTCACCAGCATTCCTCCAGTTGTCATCGATCCGGGCCCTGACTCCTCTCTCGTTGACCAAAATGGTTCTCCTCTCCCCTGGCAGCTGTCCAAACCAAGGAAGACCCATAGGGCTTGGCACAAACAACCGCTGGCGCAGTCGCCGGATCGTGCCCTTCTCAAGGTTGGGCAGTTGGGCCTCTCCCAAAAATCCTCCGGTGCCTCCTCCAAACTGTCATACGGATCGTCGGGTTCACCAGGGGCTCCCGCTACCTCGGTCGGGGCGGCCCACACTCCTCTCGCCTCGTCTTCCTCTATACAGCCTTAGCGATTGAAGGGGCGTAGCCTGGCGACTCCGGCTCCTCTGCATCTTGTTCAATGATGATGTTCTGCTGCTCCGCGCCCTCCGCAGTACACCATTGGCTGCCAGCCCTGATGGCTGTCCCTCCCTCTTCCTCCTGCGTCAGGAGCTCCATGATGTCCCAACTTGAGCTCCTCGTCCTGGTCGTCCCAAGCCTTCTGCAACTCCTCTGGACTCCTCCACTTTGAAGGGCATTTGATCACCTTCTCCGTCGGTTGGCTCATCTCCGAAGCCCCACCTTCGCCCCCAGAATCGTTGCAAAGCTCCTCGACGCTCTTGTCAAGCTCCCTGGCCTCATTCTCCTCCGAGTCCTCCTCAAACTCAAAGGGCTCCTCATCTGCAGTGGCCTTCTCGGCGTCATCAACGTAGGGCCTCCTCAACCTCAAGCATGCCGTCATCTTCAACAACGTTCTCAGTCTCGAAGCCCTCCCCCTCGGCAGTAAGATCCTTGGGCTCAGTGGCGGCCACACCCTCGAGAAGGTCGTCAAACTCAGGGGGGGCCACGTCGGGCTTGCTCGCGTCTTCATCCCCCGGAACCTCGTCAAACTCCACGACGTCCATCGCCTCGTCGGAGTCATACTCGCCCTTCTCCTCATTCTCCTCACCCTCTGAACCGTCCCCTCTCCTCAGCTGCTCCTCCGGCTCCTCTCGGGCTCTCTTGCCCCCTGCATGCGCTGCTGGATGTGGTTAAAACCTGACCCCCCTCAGTGTAGATTGCAGAACCTCTACCACAGCCTTGGCAAACTCCCATGCATGAGCTCCTGCCTCCGTACACCGGGGGACGCTCTGCCCTTGCCGAGCGCCCTTCAACGCGACATGCTTGTGGTTTGCCCCAACCCCTGGGCATTGGCGCAGTAGAAGCTTCCTCAATGGCTCGTGTCTGGGAAAGACACGGCGTGTTTTGTGGATGTAAAAGGCATTCTCCTCATCGGGCGGCCCCAAACCCCACGCACACATGGCGAAGTCGATGTAATCCACATCGTCGCGGCGAAGAATTTCCCGCCATACTGGAATATCAATATCCCATTGCTTTGGATACCGTCCGCTGGGGGCCGACGATTCACATACGGGGAACTGACGCCTCTCCATGCAGTGCCTTCAAAAAGAGCTCCCCAGCAAAGGTGTTGCCGTCCTGCTCACGTTGTGCGTGGGGGCAGCTCCTGTTCCTGAAGGCTGATCGAAAGTCCTGGTGCCCCCATTCTGCAACTGCCAGTCGCAGTAGCTGGTGCACGGGGCAGCAATCCACCAGACGTTGGCCTCATCTCCCTCGCATTTCTCCATGACTCCTTGGCGGACTTCAGGCCGAAGCAAGTCAAACTCCCTCTGGTAGCCTCTAAGATCAGTTAAGGCAAAAAATTGAATAATTGTCAAATTTCAATTTTAAGGCAAAAAATTAACTAATAGTCAATTTTGATAAAAATTGACTTAAGTTAATTTGCCTCAATTGCCTTAAGAAAAGCTTGTAAAAACCAACTGAAATCAAAGGATTTTTTATTAAAAAATAAAGAAAAAAGATAAAGAAGAGACTTGCAGCTCTAACATGTCAATAGTCTTTGCACCATCAAAGTGTCATTATGGTTTCAGGTTTTGTAGTGTTTTGCAAGAAAATATGCACACACATGTGCTGTTCCTCCTACATGTCAAGCACTTACTTCTTTATTCTTTCTGACTGCAGTAAGTTTCTCATTATTATTGTCCTTTGCTTAGGCTTTGGCTTTGCCAACTTTTAAATGAGGATGACTGTGGCTCAGGACAGCTAAGGGTGAGAAACACCTGCTGGCTAAGCTGGACTGGGTAGACTGCAGGCAGGAATTGCCTAAGTTAAATTTCAGTTGAACTAAGTCACATTCTCTAAGTAACATTCCAGTTTACTAAGTAACATCTGGGGAGCTTCAGGTAAAGGTTAGGCCCAAGGATGTTTCAACTCCCAGACTGGACACTGGTGTTGAGAACCCCTAAGCCACAGAAGCCACAGTTCAGATGACTATGGGATTTTCCTGGGAGTTTATCACAGGACCAGGGATTCAACTTCCTTAGTGAATGGATGAGAGCAATACCACTTATGAAGTTACTATAGTTCCACCTGGGTGGAGCCACAGTTTTGCAAAATCTGGGAACTTGATGGTTCTGATTTTATTGCCCAATGTATTTTTTCTCATGAAAAATCATCACGATGTCAGTTTTCATCAAATGTTCATTTCTTTTTTTGCGATTTTTTGATCGTTTTTCTTCAAAATGTGGATCAGCAGGTGCCAGTTTGGTGCAAGTTTGCTGCAAACTTGCACCCCTGGTGTGCAACTTTGATGCTAGTTTGATGCTGGTTTGGTGCCACTTTGGTGCCACTTTGGTGCCAGTTTCATAAGCTAACCCGGTACTATGCCAGTTTCATAAGCTACTTGCACCAAACTAGCATCAAACTAGTACCAAACTAGCATCAAAGTGGCATCAAACTAGCACCAAACTGTAAACTAGCATCAAACTAGCATCAAAGTTGCATACCAGGGGTGCAAGTTTGCAGCAAACTTGCACCAAACTGGCACCTGCTGATCCACATTTTGAAGAAAAACGATCAAAAAATCGCAAAAAAAGAAATGAACATTTGATGAAAACTGACATCGTGATGATTTTTCATGAGAAAAATACATTGGGCAATAAAATCAGAACCATCAAGTTCCCAGATTTTGCAAAACTGTGGCTCCACCCAGGTGGAACTATAGTAACTTCATAAGTGGTATTGCTCTCATCCATTCACTAAGGAAGTTGAATCCCTGGTCCTGTGATGAACTCCCAGGAAGATCCCATAGTCATCTGAACTGTGGCTTAGGGGTTCTCAACACCAGTGTCCAGTCTGGGAGTTGAAACATCCTTGGGCCTAACCTTCACCTGAAGCTCCCCAGATGTTACTTAGTAAACTGGAATGTTACTTAGAGAATGTGTGGTACATACCTGGCCAAAAGCAGTTCTTGTACATTTTCTAGTGGAGCCAGAGCTACATGAACTCAAAAAGCAGTCAAGCAACATGACAACAAAATAGTTCCCAATAGAGATTCTTGTCTCCAGCATGCATGGAACAGTGACCAAAATGTCTGCTGTCAAGAAAAAATGCATATGCTACCAGAGAAAAAATGTTTCTTTAGCTGACAAAGCATAAAGTATTTAAAACAAAAAGTGAAGGTGACTTAGACAATAAACACACGTTACTTAGGCTTTAAAAAAATGCCTTAAGTATCCTTAAGTTAATTTAACCAATTTGACTTAAGTCAATTTTGTAGAATTGACTTACCTCAGGCTTGCAATAAGGCAATTTGATTTTTAACTATTCGTCAATTTTTTGTAGATTGCCTAAAAGGCAATTTTTTGCCTTAACTGATCTTAGAGGATAGCATGTTGCAGGTGACGTCCTCGGTCTCGGATTCAGAGGCATGCACGAATGCGCCCAACAACGTCCGTAACAGTCTTGCGTCCGGTCGGAACAATCCAATCCCACAGCTGTCGCGAACATGCCAGTGCTCCTTGCTGCGACTGAGAAAGTTGAACTTCTTCACAACCCCATACTCCGTGAAATGCTCCGTGGCATCTTCAGTGCAGATGTTGTTGCAGCACAAGTGCACCTTGTCGGCCATGTTGAGCCTCCGCACCAACGCTGGACTACCCCGAGCGGTATCAGGCTCCACCGGCAGATACAAACCATGAGTCCGGATGTTCTGCTGATCTGTACCAACTGAAAAAAACTGCCACCTCACTTCCACGTCGCACCACCACCTGCTTATAGGGTTATCTCCGGTTCGTTTGAAACCTCTAAGCAAGGCGGTCTCGGGTACAGCCCCGGTTCCAGGTCCATGAAACTCCGCGTCAGATGCCTCCGGAGCTCCACCCGTTAATCGCTGAGCATGAAAGAAAACCATCCCTATCATGCGCAAGACCCGTTGAAGAACCCACACCAAGGCCATCACGAGTGCCAGTATGATGGACACTATTGGATAACAGACTGAACACAGATAATGAGCAATGAGGCAAACGGTCAGCACCACCAGCACCTGTAGTAGACGCCCATCCACAAGTTGAAATCGACCTCCGGCAGGGCAGTGATGTCCGAAATCTTCAAAAACTCCTGATACCAACCAACCTGCACACCGGTTGTACCAGGTTGATGCAGCTTCTTCAGTCTTCGGAAACCGATTCCTGAACTGCTGCCATCGCTTCGAAGCGGTCTCTGGTGGCGGCATGGATTCATTGCCAAACCACCAGCATTGGCCGTGTGAAAGAATCACCACAGCAACCGCCAACCGGAAAAACATGGGTTTATGGGTAAACACGAAGTACTACCCGTTTCAAAGCTCGACCCAAGAAACTACGGATGCCCCCATCTTACCACAAAAGTAACACTTATGGTTCTAAGTTCGACTTAATGTTAATTATATATTATATATATCACTGAACAGACTAAAATAGAGCAAACCTTTGACAAAACATGTGAACTGTGAACCTTGATGCGTGGAGCAAACTGAGCCAGCAGGGCTCACAGCCTTCACCGGTTGATTGATGTTTTCATTCAAACTCGTGAAGGCGCTGCTGAGCCTCGCCCAAAATCTCATGCGGCCAAACCGTCAAACGGTCCTTGTTGGAAATGTGTTGCAAAATGTTGAGAACTTCTCAAGAATCAACAAGAATCAACAAACAACACCAAATGGCTTGACCAAAGGCTTCAGAAGAATATCAAAAGGTCAAAAGGTACTGGAGACACCAGGGACTGCAGAAATAATTTGCAGGAAATAGAGATTATAGTTAAGTGTTCCCAATCAACTGCTCACATACATAGAGAACAATCAGAGCGACAACAAGCAGCCACTGCTATTCACACTCCAAGGCCTTCTCACGTTGCTAATATGGATAAATGTGGATAAGAATAGATAGATATGCACAAATGTGCAGAGATGTACAGTCTCTGGGATACCTGCAAGGTCTTAGTGCATGGCTTTAGGATATCTGGGACTGTGACTGTGACATGCATTGCGGAGCTCACAAAGCAAAGTACTTTGCAAATAGCAGGTGTACTCGGTCCCCACCTTTGATCAAGTGGGGCATTTACTATGAATCTGTGGCAAAGTCATGCAGATTGACTTGCGCACGAGTGAATTGAAGCCCCAGGATTGACAGTGAAAGGTATCAACCCCTGTGAGGTCAGCAGAATGCACCCAGCCTGTTCCACAGGTAGGAGAAGGTGATGATGGTGCCGACATCGAACTCATGGTGTAGAGCCAAGTTGCCACCATAAAACCTCAGTCCAGCCACCGCAATATGAAATAAATCGAAACACATGGGCGCACATTCAGTGTAAAATTGTACGTATGGATATGCCCGACATGAGCAAGAAAAAAGTCAAGCTACCCATTCAAACTACACCGTTTTGGGTGACTTGAGAGGTCTTAGTTTGGGGACGCTCAGAACCTGGCCCCCCTCTGACGTCCAAGGCACACAATGACGAATGAAGCACCCAGCTGCACCAATGTGGAAAGGAAGGAGGTGCCCCCCTGTCCCCATGCGCTCTTGAGACCTGCGACGGCATGACCACAGGATCTAAAAGCCTACAAGGCAGTCTTTAGCGTTTGACCAAGAAATGTCCATAGGTCCATAACCAATCAACTACATCTAGGTTGTTGTGACTATATGCTCCATCCAGAAATGAATATTATTTAATAAATATGTGATACAAATTGATACAATGTATGCATAGACAGATATGCAACACAGAAGGTGCATCGATGACTGAATCTACGATAGACTGTGTCGTTGCATTGCTCGCGGCCTAATTCCATGGACTTCCGGGTGTGTCCTTCCTCAGTTGTTCGTGGCAATCATCACTGCATGTGCAAGTGCATGGCAGAACCATTCCAATCACGCTGATCGTCTGGGCAATGAATTGAATCAAAACCCTAACACCCTGGCGATCATCAAGAAAAAGTAGTACGGAGACTGATCGTTTGAAGTTAGACAAGTTTAGGAACTTAGAAGAGATGTAATGTATGTATAAAGTGATTACAACCATGGTGTAAACTACTTGTAAGTATCTCAAGTTCCTTAAGTATGGATAACTAAGATATAACTTCATGTAGCAGCACAGGTGAAGTTGTAAGTATGTGTTTGAAATGCATATATTTATCGAAGTTAGCGTATCTTTCTTATCTTTATGTTATTTTCTGATATCTAGTTAGGGAAGTTAACATAGCTAGTTACAGAAAGTTAACATAAGTTATGGAAAGTTAACAAAGAGTTATCAAAAGTTATGACAGGAGTGTGACGGGTGGTCTTCAAGGGACAGAGTCAGAAATGACAAGTCTTGAAAAAGACATGGTCAGAAATGACAACTCCCGAAATTGGAAGACAGGACGCAGTGTTGCATTTTTTTGGGGTGACATAGCTGTCGTGTTCAAGCAAGCGCTAAAAGAAAGAAGTCGGCTTTGTGAATCATGGTTTCGTTTATAGTTCAATGATAATGTAAATCTAGTTAGTTCATCTCTGTGCTTTGAAAATTTAGTATGTTTGAACCAGAATTTAGCTAGAGCTGAGAAATAATTCATTCAGCGATAATCCAACAATATTTCAATCATAGTGCGGGAAAAGCTCAGCCATAGTTCAGCTATACAAATGAAATTGGCTATAGCTCAGCCATAGTTCAGCCTAAACTAGCTATAGTTCAGCCATAGTTCAGCCTGAACTAGCTATGGTTCAGCCTAAACTAGCTATAGTTCAGCCATAATTCAGCCATAGTTCAGTTTCCCTTTAAATTCAAATGGCTATAGCTCAGCCATAGTTCAGCCTAAACTAGCTATAGTTCAGCCTAAACTAGCTTAGTTCAGCCATAGTTCAGCCAAACTAGGTATAGTTCAGCCATAGTTCAGTTTTCCTTTTAAATTGAAATGGCTATAGTTCAGCCATAGTTCAGCCTAAACTAAATAGCCATAGTTCAGCCTAAACTAGCTATAGTTCAGCCTAAACTAGCTATAGTTCAGCCAGAGTTCAGTTATCGTTATCGCTTTAAAGTCAAATGGCTATAGTTCAGCCATAGTTCAGCCTAAACTAGCTATAGTTCAGCCATAGTTCAGACATAGTTCAGCCTAAACTAGCTATACTTCAGCCTAAACTAGCTATAGTTCAGCCATAGTTCAGTTTACCTTTTAAATTCAAATGGCTATAGTTCAGTATAGTTCAGCCTAAACTAGCTATAGTTCAGCCTAAACTAGCACAGTTCAGCCTCAACTAGTCATAGTTCAGTCCATGTATAAAACGGAATTGGTCACGTATGACATCCCTTAAACAAGAAAATGAGAAAAGAATTTGCATCATATGTTATTGTTCAAGCTCATGCTTACAAGCCAGCACATTGGCTATCACCAGATTCGACATGGCTCACGATCTGGTAAAGATCTTGGTGATGCCTTTTACGGTGACAAAATGAAACCGAAACAGAGATTTTAAAAAAGCGTGCCTGCGCCAATTTTCTGAAAAGAAAACTATCAGACATGATGGTTCCTGCAAAAGGATATAAAATGCTGAAAAGAATTTTGCCGGACTTGTTGCAATGACAGTTCCTGAAAAGGATACAATCTGAAAGACAGATCCTGTAAAGGATTCATCTTTAAAACGTAGCAGCAAAGTATCCAAATCCCTTCCGTATATTCCTATTACATGAATCAACATATGTAGCTTAGCGTAACCGAACGATTTTTTTAAGTTAAAGAAGTTATGAACAGTTACCTAAAGTTAGCAACTAAGTTACCAAATTTAACATAACTTCTTCTAAGGTGCCTAGCCAAATCATGTTAAATTCTGACATAATTTGCTTAACTTCTATATATCTTGTCTAAGCCCATAAAGTCTCCTAACTTCAAACGATCAGTCTCCTTAGGTTTCGACACATCCATGTATCACAAGCAACCCTTCTTTTTGGTGCGCAAGGCTCACTGGAGCTATTATGCTGTGGATGGAAGTCGCTGCCGTGAAACTGAACCGGACAAATTCGGAATTGTTTACACCACCCTAAGTCTCCGGATCTGGTAATTTTAGTTTTGGAGTAAAATTACTGATATACAAAAAAATAGTAGTAAAAATTACTTTTTTGCAAGTAACTAGTAATTTGAAGATGATGACCAAACAGCATCAAAACCGCATCAAAACTGCATCCAAACTTCGTCAGAGCTTCTTCACGTTTCATCTGGTTAGCTTGCAGAACTTTCATGTAACCCCCAACTGCATTTGGTCCAGGTTATGTTTTTTTTTTCGGATGAGAGTGTCATCAGTTATTGCAATGCCTGCAAACAAAGACAAATACAGATTGAGCGTTTTAAGTTTGGAAAAAATAGTTTGAGAGTTTGAACTGTGTTATGAATTTCATTGTTCTTTCCCTGTCCAAGTAAATGCACTTTTTTTCCGGAGCTCAAAGTTTGAAATGAGTTGCCAGGCATGTGCAGGAGCACAAAGATGTTTCGCGAATTGAAGGATCTCTTTTAGAGAGACACATTAGTCCCTGAAGTCGTAGGGGTTGGATGGTGAATTCATCCATGCCAACCATTGTTCATGTTCATAGTCACGATGCAAGTCCTGGTAGTGCTCATTGTCCATGGCATAGCTTTTGAAACTTTTGTCCAGAGCTGCCAATGACCCCAAGTCCTTCGTGGTGAAGAGGTGACCCTGGAAGGCCTCGTCCTTGTGCTGGAGAAGTTGTTCCAATGGACTCACGGGCCCTATCAGTGACATTGTGGTAATGACAGAGTCTCGACAAGGGCAAAAATTCGAGACTGCTTGAAAGTAAACTGCAACATTGGATATTGCATAAGTATTCCAAATGCTACCCAAAGTGTTAGCAGCATCTCTAACCCATGTCACAGGTCTGACTTTTGTTTTCCATGTAGAGAAAACTGTTCTACAGGTAAATTTGAAATCTGCAAGTCCGCCATGCAAACAAAAAATGATTGTTAGGTGTTAGGATGAGTTTAGTTTCTTCTTTTAGAAAAACAGAAACATCTCACACGATATGACCGATGTACCACAAGGCTTAGAAAGTAAAATTGAACTTGGAGCTATAAGATGGTTTTCTGTATTTCAGGTAAAGGTGGTACAGAACTCTTTTTTCTCCAAGCGCTGCGAAGCATTCTCTACACTGAGTAAAGATCCAAAAGGATACTAATATCTGACATCAAACTCAATGGTCTGTCACCCAAAAACCTGATACGAGCACATATCGTTTCACGTAAAGCTACAGCAAGCTGAGGAATTTTTCTTTGCAAGGCTCAGGTCGTGCGTTTGGCGCGCACACGCAGTTGAGCTTCAACAGCTGCCAATTGCTCTTCCAAGGATTCTGCCTTTTTACCTGCCTCTGCCTTGATTGTGGAGTAGAGGGAGACCGTAACTTCTGCTCCGTTGGGTAGCTCCTGACACATCACACGGTCCATGCTGTTTACTTGCAAACGAAAAAGAAAGCTTTACTTGTCCTTTGGTTCTTCTATTTACACTGACCCGCAGTGCAAGTAAAAACGAAGAGGCAAGTAGAAATATGTACACGAAAATACCAAAGGTGTGTTTTATTTCGGTAGGGTTTTGGTGAGTGAATAGTGAATAGAACATGTTACTTGCAAAACATGTAGTGGTCAACTTGAGAAGGATGTGTGGAGCAAGTCAGAAAGACAGCCATCAACTATATGTTTTTGTTTCTCCTGCCACTGTGCCAAGTGCTCGAGCTTTCCCTTGTGATCTCCACAATCTTGTACGATCTGCTTCCTGACGACAGAGATGAGAAGCAAGACTACATGGAGGTGGGGAGAATATGTAAAGTTAAAAGCTGTAAGAGAAACGCACAAGTAAATTGGATGGTTCTAATTCAAGCCTACCAGTACCAATGCATGCTAGGTGCAGAGTTGGCCACAGGCTGTCCTGCTTGTTGCTGCCTAAGCTCAAGAGTTTGCGCTTAGCTGTACTCGAGACTTTGTCAAAAGCCGCCATGCCCAGAGTCAACTGTTGCACTGCCTGAGTCCATTGTTCAGCATTCAAAGCGCAGTCCAAGGACAAGGGCTGCGGTCCTGCCTTCACTGCCTTGCTCTTCCCAGACGTTGAGGCTGAACCCCGTGGCTTCGTAAACAAGCCAATTGCCCATTTCTTGGCATTGTCCTTTGAAGTCACTTCCTGCTGGGCAGCACTTGAGCTTTCTGAGCGCTTGCCTCGTGTGGTGCTATGTTCTGCACTCACAAAACTGTACTGCACCTTGCCACTGCTGAGCACTACCTCCTCGATATCTCCTTCTGCCAAAGTCTGGTTGAAGGGATCTTCATCCATATTGTACTTTCCCATCAGCAATCGCTTTGGAAGCGATTTTTCTTTCTCCTTGGACTCCTGAGCTGTGTAAGTGGCCATGATCTCTTTGACATGGGCTTCTCGGTGTTGAGCACAAGTTTTCCTGCCTGCAGGAGGTTGCCTTTCAACAGCTTGAGGAACTTTTGCGTGCTTGGACCTGTTTTTCGTTCCTTCGTCTTCGGCAGACGCCACAGCAAAGGCGTCGCCTGGGTCAACACTCGGGTCTTCTGTCGTTTCTTCTTCTTCTTCTCCTTTCTCTTGTTCCTCTGTCTCACCTTGGTGTTCTCTTTCCGTCTTTGCTAAACCCTTACACCACTCAGTGTCCACCTTCCTGGACCCTCCCTTTTTCTTCTTTGCTTCCGGTTCCTCCTCTGCCTTTGCTGCTGGACGCTTCAAGCCTGCGACCTTCCCTTTGCCTTTCGCACTGCTGCTCTTTGCTTTAGCCTTAGCTTTTACCTTTGCTGCCGCTTTCTTCGGTGTAGCAACGGGAGGGACAGCTGCTGCAGGCCTTTTGAGTTTCAAACTTCCAGGGCTCGAGGCTGGTTTCTTCTTGGGCACTTCTGGTGTCTAAGGGGCTCTTGAAGTCTTGCTTTTGGCTGGTGTACCAAAAGGAGTACCAGGTGCCTCTTGTGGTGGCTCTTTGCCACCAGGGGCATCGTCGTCTGCAACCATTCGAATTGGGGGTGAGACTGCTAAGAGGCGTGTGCCAAGTAAGTTGCCAACCTTCTTTTCAGAAGCTGGCGAAAGATCCTGTGTGAGCAAAAGCGTTGCGAGGCAAACAAGTAATTCTCAAATGTAAGTGGCAGTAGTTCCAGAGGAACTCTGGCAAGTAAATTTCTAAGCTGTGGAAGCAGGGGTGCTGCTGAGCTGGAGTCAACACATGTAAAGAGAGAAGGCAAGTAAATTGAACATGTGGAAGTCAGCTCAAGTAAATTGGAAACAGCACTGCTGAGAGCTATGTGATGTTTTTGAGTAAAAACTATATGTTTGGATTTCCAAACATTAACTATTTGACATGTGTGAACTTCTTTGTATTGTGAACAAAAAATCCAAACGTCTACCACATTCTAGCAACACATGTGGCTCTGAAACAAAAACCTTTCTTGAAACTTAGACATGTTATGTATCTTTCTCAGCATGTTCTCTTCTTTGCGAGAAATATCTTGTATCTGCATTCTTTTAGTTTGTACAATTTCGTTTATTTTCAATGTACTTTACCGTTTGTTAGACAGTCAGTAGCCAATTGCTTATTTTACTTGACATGATTTGTTGATTTCTTGATTTGTTAGTATGTATGCGCAATTACTTTGTAATTTCTCTTACTTTTTTGAATTATCACCATGTCTGTTATCACAATATCTAATGAGATATTGTTTTTATTTGGTTCAAGTTCTGAGAATGCAAAGTCATCTTCCCTGAGGGTCTTCTAAAGACTTATGCAACATATGTGTTGTCTCATTGGAGGTTTTGTTCATTTTAAAATGCATTCACTTATGTGCAAGCAAGGTGCACTATCTTAACTTTCGTGATTTTGATATGCTAGTGTTGGCATGTGTTGAATTTACGTGACATTCGCAGGTTGCAGAACATCACTGCCTGTAGGATCCTTTTGAGGATCATTGCGTATGAGTTTTTTTCCAGGACTTTTTAGATTATATATTTACTTGATGGATCCTTTTGAGGATCTCTTTTCTTGCAGAGTCCATTTGGGGTTCTCTTGATTATTAGGATCCATTTGGAATTCTCTTTACTGGCAAGATCCATGTGGGATTCTCTTTACTGACAGGTTCCACTTGAGGATTGGCAGTGTCTGATGTGTTGACATGTGTTGAATTTGCTTGACATTCCAACTTGCAGAACATCACTGCCTATAAGATCCCTTTGAGGATCATTGCCTATGGGATTTTTTCCAGGACTTTTTAGATTATATATTTACTTGAGGATCCTTTTGAGGATCTCTTTACTTGCAGAGTCCATTTGGGGTTCTTTTTATTATTAGGATCCATTTGGAATTCTCTTTACTGGCAGGATCCATGTGGGATTCTCTTTACTGGCAGGATCCATGTGGGATTCTCTTTACTTACAGGTTCCACTTGAGGATTGGCAGTGCCTGATGTCATAAAAAATATGAATATGAATCATGGTGAGAAAATACCAGTATTTGAAATTTACATGATTGTCCACCTTCCTTCTTGAATCATCATACCAAAAAGGTTTCATGTATACATGACATCACACATCCTAGCAGTGATCAATTGACCTAAAACTAGTTCAGATTCATTCCTGGTAGTGATGGGTGGACTCATAGTATACTATAAGGTGTAACTGATACAACCTTAGATTTTGAACATCATCCACAAAGAGTCTCCTTTGATAGGCCCATGGAAGAAAATAAGGAATGCATCCAAGCATCTGGCTGTTTTGCTAAAACATGAAATTCTGATGTAGATTTCAATCTCATGGAATATACTGGCGGTTTTTCTGTGATGAAAATTTGGTGAAATTTTGGTGCAGTTTTGATGAATTTTTGCTGTATTTTTGGTGCAGTTTTAAAACTGCATAACAAAAACTGCATCAATAACCTTATGAAACTGCATCAAAACTGCATCAAAAATGATGCAGTTTTCAAACTGTCTCAAAACTGCATCAGACATGCATCGAAATTTCGTCAAAAAAACACCAAAAATGAATCAAAATTGTGTCAACATTTCATCAAATCTGTATCCAATTTGAATCAAAGTTGCTTTCATTTTCAATCAACATGGCTGCAACAATTCAACAGCAATATTATTGCCTGGTATAGTGATTATGTATCTTCCCTGGTGAAATGTTCATTATAGAGACATTCCAACTTGTGGATTCATAAAGATAATCATACAAACTGCCATACCTCTGCTCAAGTAAATTTGTCAACAGGCAATCCAAAGACTCCTTTTTTTCTTCTGGGGCCGTGCTGTCTCTGGAAGATCCATCTGCAGTATTTCGTTCTAGCCATCCCTAAGATGCCTATCTGTACCTTCTGTACCTTGATCAAAATCTGTCATGTCTGATCTCATCCCTATACCTCATGAAGTCCATGAACTCCTCGAACAAGCCTGATCTGCTTCGTCTTGGCGTTAAGGACCTGGAATCGTATCTCCTGCTGTACCTGCCTCTGCTGTATGAGTCTCTGCTGTATCCTCTCGAGTAGGATCTCCTGAACGACCTGTCTCGATCTTCATCGTTCTCTTTCTTTGTCTTGTCCTTCTTCTTCTTCTTCTTCTTTCCTTTCTTGGTTGACTTCGGTATGTCCCGTTCTGCCTTGTCTGTGCGAACACCTGCGTCACCTTCTTCCTCTTTCTGGTGAATGCTGTCCTCACATGATGGATGATCCTCTCCATCATTTTTCTCTCCCTCAGCCTTCTCGGCCTTCTCCTCGTCATGTTCCTTAACTTCCTCCTCTTTGACCTCTGCTTTGTGCATACTCTTGGTGAGTGCCTCTGATATTTCGTAATCTTCTACTTCTACTTCTTCTATCTGTTCCGAATTCTTGGGAGAGGGTTCTGATGATGAAGGCTCAGTCTCAGATTCTCCACGGTATCCATCATCCAAGGTCCTTTCGAAGATCTCGGTTGCGTCAGGTACCTCAGGAAGTTGAAAAAAATCAAGAAGATGCAACAGAAAGAACTTGGAAGGTAGACATGCAGAATCTATTAGCAACATCTGATACTCCACATGAAGCGTGAGCAAGTAAATTTAATACTTTCCTTAATACTTTCCTTTTCAACATAGATACTTTTCATGAACATAATGATTGGATAGAACAGGTAAATTTGGTTACATGTAAACTTGAATTATCTTGCGAAAAAAATCAGAAGAATGACCCTCAAAAGGTGATGAGAATAAAACGAAAGTCAACAAAACTGATTGTACCCAGGTGCAGTCTCAGTAGGCTCAGGCTCAGTCTTGGTTGGAGTCTCACCAACTAAGCTTGCCCGCAGAAGTGAGGCGACATACTCTACCTGAGCAGTGCAGATGGAAGGTGGCAAAATCATATATAAATGATCTCCTTTTAGAAGACTTGGGATAAATTTAAACCTATTGTATACTTCAATGAGCTTCAAAAACAGTCAGACAAGATACTTGGTTGGGAACGACTTCGGGCAGAAGTTGAGGAGCTTTGGGAGGAGGCAAGGTTGCGGAGCATGCCAAGGAACAAATGTCTTGGCCAATCTTCCACACACCTGGGTGAAAGGCGAGGCGGGGCAGGTGCCTTGGAAGTTAGACCAATTGTCAAACTGCCCTGTGCAGAGTTGGACGTCTTCCGCGGTGGCTCCACAGGTTCTGCAGGTCGTCTGGTATCTCGTTGTTTGGGAGGCTTCGCGATCGATGCTAATAGAGCCTCAGAATCAGCTACAGAAGCTTCAACGACTAAGGGTGGGGAGAAATGGTTGCTGATTGCCGTTCTTCCGATGTGCCCCTTTCTTTTGACAAGCAACTTTTCCATTTTTCATCAAAGGCCATATGGATCAGCTAGGACGCAGCTGAGGGCATGCTGCAGATCATCGTCTTCAGCTGCACGATGAGACACTCCAAAAATGCCTTGTTTTGAATACCTGAAGTAGTTTTCCAGTCAATTTCAAGTGTGGTATTCAAGTAAATTTGAAGTGCAGTTTTCAAGTAAATTTGAACGACTGCCATGCAAAGTACTTCAACGACAAAACGCCAAGTGTCTGTGTTGAACTTGACGAAGACTGACATGTGATCTCTGGACCTTGGCGTGTCCCACAAGTAGTTCTCCTTCACTACTTGGAAGGACACGATGTTGGTGACGCCCACCCGTCGTAGACTAGCTCTGATGTCCTCAGATAACAAACAGGGTACGACCAGACCTGTGTCAGCTTTTGTTCTCTGTGAACTCCCTGTTCAAAAGGTTTACACAGATACTACTTAGCAAGCAACTGTTAACAGAGACGTTAAACCGTTAAAAAAAAACACATTGGCAGAAATACCTTGAATGCTACGCAAAAACATTCTTTGGAGTGCCATACCGGATGTTTCGCAAGTACATCCGGATGGGGGGCTCAGTCATTGCTGACCCCCCGTGTCTGGGTCCTAGGACCCCGTCTTTGTCTCGAGCCCCATGGACCACTGCACTGCCGACTAGTGCCCCACTGTTGCAAACAAAAGCAAGGCTGACTCAAGTAAATTTGATTCTGCCAAAAGCAGGTACGTGCCGGTAATCAAAGCTAAGGCGAACTGAAACCTGCATAGTTGTTCAGCACTCAAATATTTGACTCTGCCAAAAACAAGTACGTGCCTGACATCAAAGCTAAGGCGAACTGAAACCTGCATAGTTGTTTAGCACTCAAGTAAATAGTGGGAACACACCCGGTCTATACCCCATCGGACTTGCTAATCTTTTTGCGCATCTCCCCCAATGCAGTTTCTAATCTACATCTCTTAAGTCAGACGAGAGAGACTCCCGATGTGTGTACAACTCTGGTACACTCAACCCCTGTGAAACAAAAGGAACGAGTAAGCGGCACACTTTGTTGTGCTCCTTTGCAGTAGAACCAATGACTGATTTCCATTTGGAACTGGCAGGATCTTTTCCGCGGATGTACGATTTCTCACTATACATCTCCAACTTGAAAGAGCCATACAATTCGCTCAGAAAACAGTACGTCGACACGTCTTCCGGGATATCGTCCTTGAACATCGCTTTGGCTTTCTTCACTGCAACCTTGTGTGTTTCCTGCTTGCTCGGTTTCTTGCCCACCGTCTTGGAAACCTTCTTAGGTTTTTGCTTGGCTGCTTTCTTCTTTGTTTTAGCCTGCTTTGGTCCTTGCTTGTCTTGCTCAGTTTTTTTCTTCTCCTTGGGCTACACCAAACATTGCTTCGGAACATGTGCCATAGCCATCGCCAAAAGTTCTTCATCTGAACTCAAAGTCGAAGAAGCGCCAGTAGGTGCAAGGCATTGCTTTGCTGAGACAAGCGTATTGCCATGGCGATCCAAAATCTTCTGAAAGATAGCTGGTGCTGCAACCGCTGGTGCCACTGGGACAACACGGTCATGGGCTTTTGCCAAAGATTCCTGGGGTTCCTTTGGACTAGGTTCAACTTCCTCCACTGGCTTAGCTTCGAAAGGTACCACAGCAAGCACAGGCTCTGAGTTTTCTTCTGAATCCAACAAGTCCTCCACCAAGTCCTTGTGCCAAAATGGCAGGTGGCAGTTTGACCTTATCCAAACACATCTCCAACTGAGTCTGTCCGGCCGTGGACAACATTCAAAACACCCTGCCACGGATCTCAGAAGAAAGCCTCAAAACCCTCATCTGGTACAACAGGTTTCTCAAGTAGAGATCTATTCTGTCCACACCATCTTGTTCCTTCATCTTGTGATCGAACACTACCGCCTTCTCCTGCAAAAGTGTAACAACAGCTTTCTGCACTTTGCTTCCAAGTAATTTTGTGTTGGGGCAAACATCTAGAACGTCAAAAAAGCAGCCCAGCGGTTTTCACCAACCAGGAGCCATGCACTGTCGCTTGCCATGTCACTTGCAGAGGGCCGGAAGGTGGAGGACAAAGTAAAGCAAAAAGGTCAGTCGTCTTTTTGTACCTCAGGTAGCTGAACAAGAAGGCGTGAATGTCTTGAACTGAGATCGTCGGGTCTGCTGCTAACCTGGGACGAGAAGATTGGTATCTTCTTTTTCCCCACCTGCCAGGTGAGGGTTGTTAGATTTTATCAGAGCTGTTCTCTTCCTCCTCGACTAGCTCTCCTCTTCCTCCTTCTCCTTCTCCTCCGCCTCCTCCTTCTCCTCCGCCTGTTTCGCCTCGACCATGTCTGCATCAAATTCCACCTCAACTTCCGCCTTGCCAACTCTTCGCCAAGCTCTTCGCCAACTTCCCAGCTCAGTGTGCACTGCTGGACCTCAACCTGGGACCTTCCCAGCTCAGTGTGCACCGCTGGACCTCAACCTGGGACCTTCCCACGTCAGTGCGCACCGCTGGACCTCAACGGCCAGATAGAAAGCCAGAAGAGATGCCAGATAGAATGTCAGATAGAATGCCAGAAGATATGCCAGATAAAATGCCATGAGATATGCCAGATAGAGTGCCAGACGATATGCCAGATAGAATGTTAGAAGATATGCCAGATAGAACGCCAGAAGGTATGCCAGATACAATGCCAGATAAGATGTCAGATAGAAGGCCAGAAGATATGCCAGATAAAGTGCCAGACCCCGAATGTTTGCCAGATAGAATGCCAGAAGATTTGCCAGATAATATGCCAGAAGATATGCCAGATAGAATGTCAGATAGAATGCCAGAACATATGCCAGAAGATATGCCAGATAAAATGCCAGAAGGTATGCCAGAGAGAATGTCAGATAGAATGCCAGAACATATGCCAGAAGATATGCCAGATAAAATGCCAGAAGATATGCCAGATAGAATGCCAGAAGATATGCCAGATAGAATGCCAAATAGAATGCCAGAAGATATGCCAGATAAAATATCAGAAGATATGCCAGATAAAATGCCAGAAAATATGCCAGATAGAATGACAGAAGGTATGCCAGATAAAGTGCCAGAATGTTTGCCAGATAGAATGCCAGAAGATATGCCAGATAGAATGACAGATAGGATGTCAGAAGATATGCCAGATAGAATGCCAGAAGATATGCCAGAACATATGCCAGAAGATATGCCAGTTAGAGTGCCAGAAGAGATGCCAGATAGAATGCCAGAAGATATGTCAGATAGAATGCCAGAAGATTTGCCAGTAACAAAATGTATAAATGTCATGGTGGGGATCACACGAAGTAAAGCAATTTCTTCCACAGCAGCAGTTTGTCTTTCAGACAAAGCAGCCGCCAACGCAGCCATGCTGACCTACTAAAAGTCTAAACGCGCCCCATTGAGCAAAATGCCCTGGCCAAAATGTCCACACCATCTGCAGAATCCAAGGGAAAAAATCCAAATAAATTGATATCCGGTAAATTGCAACAGAGCACAAGTAAAATTTCAGCTTTGTCACAAGTAAATAACAGCCAACAAGTGCACAGCGCACTAGAACAAATCAAAAAAAATGAGAAACATACACAAGTTAACACATAACATGGATATAAAAAACAATGCCAAAAACTAGTATTCCGAAAATTACTTTTGTACAAGTAAAGCTTAGCATGTCTCTCTACCATGTTTTTTGGGCTATCTCTTTAGGCACTGTTTTGCAATTTTTGTCCCGAACTTTTGGGATTTTGTGTCCCTAACTTTTGCCTCTGTCCTAACTTTTGGGTTTTTTTGTCCCTAACTTTTGCCTCTTTGGGGAATTTTTGTCCCTAACTTTTGGGATTTTGTGTCCCTAACTTTTGCCTCTTTGGGGAATGTTTTTTGAATTTTTGTCCCCAACTTTTGCCTCTTTGGGGAATTTTTGTCCCCAACTTTTGGTGAATTTTTTTCCCCAACTTTTGGCAAAAGTTGGGGACAAAAATTCCCCAAAGAGGCAAAAGTTGGGGACAAAAATTCACCAAAAGTTGGGGACAAAAATTCCCCAAAGAGGCAAAAGTTAGGGACAAAAATTACCAAACTTGGGCCAAACTTAGGGACAATAATTATTAATAATTACCCAAACTTAGGGACAATAATTACCAAAACTTGCGGACAATAATTACCAAACTTAGGCCAAACTTAGGGACAATAATTCCCCAAACTTGGATATAATAATTACCAAACCTAGGGACAATAATTACCCAAACTTGGGCAAAATAGCTCTAAAGAAAACGTGGTAGAGCGCCATGCTAAAGTAAAACCATTTACTTATATAAGCAAAAAGTTACTTGATATAGTAAATAGTAAATAGTAAATTGATTTACAGTAATTTTGAAATATATTTTTACTACTAAATTGTAAAATTTACAGTAAAAAAATAGAGAACTAAAATTACCATATCCGGAGACTTAGGGCAAGTGGGTCTTTCATGCAGGAGCCTACACCGAAAATCGCAACGTTGCACGGCAGCTATGATCTTGTTGTTCAGGTTCCCTTGCTGTTCGTGCAGCAGTGCTTCCTGCTAAACAGGTGCGAGCATCACCATTCTGTGAAAGCCAGTCGTCTAGCAAGTTTTGGCACAGAGTCCGGGAGTATTTGTTTCTCTGTGCCTCCGCTTGGATAGCGTTGATGACTTCATCTGGTCCCTGCTCGGCTGTCAACGTCTCCAGCAGCTGCTGCACTTTGCTCTTGCACCGATCACGTCTGAGCTTCCGGGGTCTAGCTACTTGAGGGCCACCCTGCTCATTTGGGGAGTGATGGCAGAAAGAGCATTCACTCCCTTTCAGGCACCCGTAGGGCGATCTGAAAAACAAACAGAAATTGCAAGGCAAACGTCCTGCGTAAGTCGGCAAGGACTGTAGCACCCCTGCTCATTTGGGGATTCGCTGGTGGATGAGCTGATGGCTGACTTGCCTGAGACAGGCTGTTCACCATGAACTGAACTTTCTGAAAGCACATGACACGGAAGGTCAGCGGAGGGTTCGAAATGATTTGAATAACATCAACAATTTGACTTATCCGCCGACCCCTGCTGTTGCCATTGCAGGGGAGCCGCCTCGAGACAGCGAAGCATCATCAGCGGCCTGTTCTCCTTCATTGGCAGGCAGTTCACGAGCTGACGGCGCGTCGTATTTGTAGCTGGCACCACCTGACAGCACGATCCGTCAGTGTGGCGGAACGTACGTTTTGGAGGCTTGCAGCTGGCCTGTGAAGCTTGGCCGACGACTCGTATAGGGTTTGGTTCGCGGCCTGTTCGCCTTCATTGGCAGGCAGTTCACGAAGTGACAGCACCTCGGATTTGTAGCTGGCACCAGCCGAAGGCACGATCCGTCCCTCATGGCATGCTGCTGCTTCCTGTGGCGGAACGTACGTTTTGGAGGCTATATAGCAGCTGGTCTTTGAAGCTTGGCCGACGCATCGTATAGGGTTTGGTTCTACATGCGTTTCAAAGCGAGCAAATGAGCCACGACCAGCTGCCCTTCGAAGGCACGATCCGTCCCTCATGGCATGCTGCTGCTTCCTGTGGCGGAACGTACGTTTTGGAGGCTATAGCAGCTGGTCTGTGAAGCTTGGCCGACGCCTCGTATAGGGTTTGGTTCTACATGCGTTTCAAAGCGAGCAAAATCAGCCACGACCAGCTGCCCTTCGAAGGCACGATCCGTCCCTCACTGCCATGCTGTTTCAGTCTGGCGAAACGTGCGTTTTGGAGGCTTGTATAGCTGTGGCCTTTGAAGGTTGGCTGACGGCTCGTGTAGGGTTTGGTTCTATATGCGTTTCAAAGCGAGCAAATGAGCCACGACCAGGGGCCCTTCGAAGGCACGATCCGTCCCTCAATGGCACTTAGATGATCTGTGTCCTTGCTAGTAGGTTATCATGTTTAAAAGGTTTAGCTCAAGCCATTGTAAGGACATGTTAAAACTGCTAGGGCAATGCGAAAGACATGCTAAGATGCTATAACTGCTTTAAGACAGTTAGCTAAAAGAAGTTAATTGTTAAGTTCAAGTTGTTAACTATGGTAAAAAAAGTTAAGCACTTAAGTAAAAAACCTACCCAGTTAGCTGTGGAAACCTAAAAGTTAACTTTGCTTTTTCTTTCTGCGAGCTACTTTTTTCCCCAAGTGGGGCTTGTGTTTTTTCCCCAGGCAGCCCGAATTGGTTTGCTTTTTCTTTTCTTTTGCTGTGATTCTCGACATGAAAATCAACACCAGCTTCAGTGGATGAAAGTTTCATCTTGCCAGAAATGTTTTTCCCGAATGCGTAGCAAGGGTTCCCGTTTCACTCTAGGGGTCTGGGGGTTGAGGGTGTGTTCGCTCGACGTTGCCTAACCGTCCACAACCGTCCGCAACCGTTCGCAACCGTTCGCGCGATCCCCGTATGACCGTGCCTATGGTAAGTTCTGCAGAAGGGGTCATTTTTGGAGGTTTCAAACGTCGCGTTGCTTCGTTTCGCGTGGCAGGTGTGGCACTTCGTGACATTCAGACGTGTTGTGTAACGTGTCGAAAATCGTTTTGTGTGGCGGGGGCAGTACTTTTGTGTCGTTTTCACAAAATGAGTTGCAGTTTCGTGGCAGACGCAGCACTTCAGACGTGTCGTGTTGTGTGCTTTTGCGAATCGCATTGTCAGGGCTGCGTCAAGTGGCGACAAGGTGAATTTCGTGGCAGGCGTGGCATTTTGTGATTGACGAAAGCCTCGCAGGAAACATCGATTTTGAGGTAGCAAATTTTCAGGTTCTAAGGAAAACCCGTACGAAAACAATGTGTCAAAATTAGAGAAAGTCTCGCACGAAATGCTCGTTTTGATGCTCCCACGTGTATCGTCTCGAGTCTCTGGTTTTCCTGTGGCCTCGCCGTGTCTATGGGGGAAGCTTTCCAAGCAGGTTGGCATGTCGTTTTGCATGGCAGGCGCGGCACTTTGTGACATTCCAACCTGGTTGATAAGTTTGTAACGTGTCGAAAGTCGTTTTGTGTGGCAGCCCAATAGATTGAATTAGTCAGAATCCTGACTATTAGTTAGAATTTCGGTAGATTTTTTTCTACCTATTAGTTAGAAAAAATCTATCTATTAGTTAGATTTTGCGACGGACGTGGGGTCGTAGTTTGGTAGAAACTAAGTCGCTTCTTCGATGAAGCCTATATGGGAAGCAATTGCTGGCAGCTTCAAGAAGATGGCAGAAGCAGGAAAAGGAGTTCTGTTTGTGGTGGCAGGAGACTTGGTATGCGCTGCCGCCCCTGCCGCCGACCCAACTCCTGAACCACCCCCGTCCCACTCCCGGTGTTTTGTGCTTGCGGTGTTCAAAAACATCCCGGGCCCTTCGGCGGGAACGGATTTCATCTTGGCGATGTTACAAAACCTCGTTTTTTACGTGGTTTTGGGCTCCAGGAGGGGGCCCAGGGCGGAAAAAAATGCATCTTAAGATCGCTTCAACATAGATGGCCCAAACATGGCCCCAACATAGCTCCCAAGATGGCTCAACATGGGCCAACTTAGGCCCAACATAGGCCAACGTAGGCCCAACATAGGCCAACATAGGCCCAATATAGGGCCAACATGGTGCCAAGATTGCTTGGCCGGTGCCCGGCTGTCAGGCGTAAGCCTTTCAATAATCACATATATTTTATTATTCTGTTGCCATTCTCTCTTCTGTGTGCTACCAGCCAAACTGCCTCTCCCATTCGCTCCAGTCACATGCCCCCCAAAAGGGGGGTCGGCCGCACCAGGGCAGTGGCCCTACTTAAAAAACTCCACATCTATTGATGTAAACAAATGACAAGCCTAGATGAAATGCAACTGGCTTTTCAAGCTTGTATCCCAGCTGGTCGCTTCATGGATTCCACAGCTTTGCATGGCAAACAAGCAAATTTGACATACACATGTCATTAAATGTCATCAAATGCCATGCTAATTTTGTATCGGCTTTTGGAACCTGCCTGGGTAGTTCTCGAACTCGTCTGAGGACTCGACATTGGATCGCTCGCTAGAGCTTTCACTTTGGGTCCCGGCATTGTGCTCTTCAATCTTTCGGTTGCTCAGGCTTGCCATTCACCTTGTCCACTTCATTAAGCCGAATCCCACACAAAAAAGGTGACACTTATACATAATTGCTCTGAGCCCAAATGTTCGGAAATGCATCTGGCAACATTCCCATCTCAAGAGTCATGGCTTGATGCTTAGTTCCAAAAGTCTGCTTCTCAAAAAAAAGAGGACCTGGACGACATTTAGGGGACACGCATGCAGCATTTCAGGTTGCGGTTGGGGTAGAAGTCACTCCCCGTTGGTGCAATCTGTAGTCCACTGATGTCCGCTGTAATTCTTGGATTTTTTTGTAGCAAGTGTCAAACTTCTCCTCCTCCATCCGCCTGGCACCGAACCTCGGATCTCAGATAGCACCAAAAGAGTGAAGAAATGTGCGGAAAATGACGTGAGAGGAGCGAGTCAAGAAGCGCCGAAGAAAAATGTCACTGGAACACTGGAACCGAAGAAGAATATCTAAAGTCCAGAGCATAGCTTTAGGCTAAACTTTAGGCATTGCACCGTGTCAATGTTGAGTGAACATACTGGAGTGACCACACAGAAACGTGACACATCATGAAACATAATAAAACACTTGCAACTGCCAGGCCCGGCGAAATTAGTGCAGCTTTGCCACATGCGGACTGTGCGAATGTTGGTTAGGGCTTGAGTTGCGCAGCCCTGGGCATCTGCAAGGAAGGTGTACCTTGCCAGGCTTCCATGAGCCTCGAGTTGGTAAATTATCCTTAGGAAGAGAATCCGTTGCTATTTTCTGGTTCTTCTATGTTCTCCTTCCTGGCTCTTATAGTTGTTCAGCTTGTGTTTGCATTGGACTCAGAGGAATCACACCCATCAGCGATTGAAAAGCTTGGAACGTTCAAAGAGTTGCTCAAATAATCAAGCACCCCAGTACCGCCTTCAGCATCCATTCATTGGATGTTTATGGATTTTTCATGATTGTTCCAATATTGACATCATAGCATTCCATCAATGACATGGTCACATGGTTTCCCTTCATGACAAGCCATGTTGATCCATGTTGATCCTCTTTTTGTGGGCATCTATGCACGGCATTGCAATGATGGCTTCGAGCCACACAAAACTTCAAGCACTCGCCCTGAGAGAGCGTCTTCTTTGCCCCACTATGTCTGCAAGCATGTTGCTGGGAAGCCATCAACTTTGCTGCCCACGCACTGAAATGCGCAGAAATGTGAACCTCGGTTGCGTTGCATCTTGTTTGACTTTTCAAATGCATTGTCTGCTTCCTTTGATCAATGATGTGAATAAAGTAGTGGTGACGCATCGGAAACGTGGATGCTCGCAACTCTGCCATAGGACTGCCCCTTCTGTTCCACACCTATGTCGAGGTGCCACCGGTGTCAGAACTGTGAAGGCCAGGATTGTCAAACGCCAGGAGGCATGCAAGCCTTGAATACTGGCAGATACAAATCTACTATGGGCACCAAGCTGACCCTGTATCTGCATAGTTCCGTGTTGTTTCAATAACTCTGATGCTTGTCAAAATGCTGAGCAGGGGAGTTGTTTTCATACCAGTGATGAAATATCTGACACTTTGCTGACCCATCTCAGCCTTGAGCTGGTATAAATCGCTAATGTGCACGTGTAAATTGCATCGCTTTTTTGCGGGGCAAGAAACAAATGGAAAAGCCGGCCACCAGCATCACCTCAGCTGTCCAAGAATCGCTCACAAATGTTGTTCTTTGCCTTCGCATCCTTGTTCCATGTTTCCTATCCATTCCATTCCATTCCTATCCTATCATATCCTATATATATTCTTGCAAACATGTCGAAACATGTCGAAACTATAGATTCTAGTGCAGTCACCGGGCCAAACTTGGCATGTCTTAGATACGAATCTCAAACATAGATGCAGCTGCATGTCCTGCAACAGGCTTTGAGCTTAGATCGTGGATGTGATGTGCGTTTGAGCATTTCGAAAATGATTAGGCACTTCATGTTGATAGATGTCAACTAGGCCAACTACGCAAACACTTTTGGGCATTGCACTGCTGGGTTGCTCTACGCTTGCCTGCAGACTTGTTCTTCTAGTGGATCCTCAGAAACCGACCGGCACAAACGGTCAACCACCTGCCCAGGCACGATATTTGCCACAAAGGTGTTCATGATAATAGCTACCTCACATCAGAGACATTTCGGAAAGTTCACAAAAGTCACCCAACCTTGGAAGACACAGAGTGGATACATGTGGATACCCAAACCAAAAGAACATGGGCAAGAGATTTAAGAGTTTGGCTCCCAGCTTCACAGAGCTTCTCCAGAAATCTGCGACCAGGGCGCTGGAGAGAGAGCCTGTCTCATGTCATTGGTCAATCTTGATGTCATCTGCCCCGTCATGGCCTGGAGAAGGTGCACTGCTTCACGGTAAACTACTGCAAAGGCGTACGTGTGCTAGTGCCAGGCTCTGGGAGCAGCAATGGACAGGAACAAGCAAAGTTTCGCAGTTTTGAAAGAAATGGGACACCGCGGCTAGTGGATACTCCCCGCAAACCAACTTGGAACCGCAAAAAAGAACATATTCAGGCATCAGGTTCCAAGTTAGATAGTTTCATGTAGTTGCATGTGTGTTGATTGGTAAAAGCCCCAGCGTGCCGCAGGTCATCCCGGGCATCCCCCTTTTACCCTGATTTAGGCCCCTGATTTAATGCAGACTACCACGGCACTTTTCAGAAGGGAACGGCTCCTACGAGTGTTTTTTACGTTCCAGGTTTGTGTGGTGTCCAGTGAATCATGGAACTGTAATTCTTACAGGAACAACAAACACATTGTCCAAGCGACGTTGTCATAAAAAGCAATGTCTTGACCTCGGGTTCTACGAGTAGAATGATGTGAAGAAAAGTCAGGTCAAAATGGGGGGATGCAAATGTGTCTAGATTGCTGACACTGTGTGTCCAAATTTTGGTGATGAGGAGAATGCTATCATGCACAAATTGGTTGTATCAGACATGGTGTGACCTCTTGTCTAGAACAATTTTAGCCTGTCTAGCTCGTCCTACATTTCAATACGTTGGAAAGAGATTGTTTTGGATTTGCATTGCTTTACACGTGTCCTCCACATCTTAAGCTCTGCTGAGGATCTCATAAGTGATTCATAGAGTCGTATAGACATATTGGCGTAAAGTCGGGTGCTCAAAGTCCTTAGAGAGTCATCAGAAATGGATAGAAATGGATGCAAACGGGCATGGGGTAGATTCAAAACATGCATTTTCACCTGAAGCCAGCACGTGAGAAAAGTGCGTATCCTGGCTATTGATAGAAATCCAAGCAAGCAAACAAATAAACAAAGAGCAAAACCGGACAAAATGGTGCAAACACAGAGATCTAAATCGGTTTGTTCAGAACCACCACCATTCATCCTTCCTCCCACTCTGTGAGAAGCTAAGACTCCCGATTGCAACGCCCATAGCTGCAGATGTGACTGCATTTGCAAGTACGAGCAGTAGGTACTCCATGATTTTTTGGTTAAAATCCTCCTGGCACTAGGATAGGATGATTGCACAACCTCCACACAGCAACAAACAAACGGTTTACACTTGCACTGAGCTCATGTTGTCCTCACACGACAGGAGGGCATTCCCTTCATGCTGCAATGCTAAGAGATGATCTACATGCGGCGAACGGAATGGAGTCGCCGAGCAAGGGTCAGCCCATCAAGGGTATAATGTGGCAAGTGTCAATTTTTGTTGGCCCGTTGTTGTGCTGAGAAAGGAAAGGTTTGAGGGGAACGCGAAGGCTCTAATTTCATGAAGGAAAAATTGCATTCTCGATTTTCCCTCAATGGATGTCGAATGCATCGAATTCGTGCAAATCAATCAGGAACAACATGTTAGTGCACAACCGACACAGGGACATGACGCCTGCAGGTCTCCTGTGATTGATGGGTCAATGCGCTGATGATATCACCCAATGCCTCCAACAAATCCAACAAACACTTTGGGCAGTACGAGGAACCAATATGGAACCATGTTCAAGCTGACAAGCTGAGTATCAACCAATTTATCTGTGTGTGTATGCGCATATTGTTTTTATGAAAACAATTATGCATATGCAAGCATATACATATAGATTTGAATAATATATACATGTACCTTATACTTATACATATATACAATCTTATATTCCAAAGGTAACCGTTTTATCTGTTTTGGGCGAAAAGGTGCACCTACGGTACATGCATGTTGTAATGGACCATGGACAAGTGCAGAAAATTTCAGTCTGCTCTGTGTGTTGTCCCTGGTTTGGGTTTTGTACAGTCTCAGCCGGTGTGGAGTCGATAGTGGCTGTACAGATTTTCTACCCCATCCTCCACCTCTCGCTGAGTCAATCCCTCGTTTTCACGAGCAATGATTCGCCTATTGCGAAATCCGTACAGTCCCATATGAGACACAAAAGGGTGCTCGTTCTCGCCGAACTCCTCGCTGTCCTCGATCAGGATGAAGCGCCAGGAGCCATCGGCAAATTGCTGATGCAGCATCTGCTCATGGCACGGTATTCGCCCGGGGCATCCATGCTAGGCGCATGCTCCTCGTAGAGCTGCAGGATGTCCGGCAATGGCACCACATAGTCAAGGCCGTGCTGTTGGACCATGGTGTACAAATACACCTCCATGTTGTTGGACTCTATGTTCATGATGTGCAATCGATTGCGCATCCTTCGGTTGTAGCGCTCAGGTTCTTCCATATCGGATCTCACTTCGTCCAAAGATGCATCTTCTTGTAGATCGATTTGTTCTCGATCATCTTCACTGTCACGGGATCTTGAAGCGGTCTCATTGAAGGCACGCTCTCTTTCAGGTTCACTTCTAGGTGATCCACGTTCTCCATCAGGTTCAGGTTCGGCAGGACGTCGGTCAATCGTCCTTGGCCTGCTAGAAGCGGGCTCCTCAGGATGAGGTCCAGCGTTACGACGCAAGGATCTGTAGAGGATGTTGATGTCCTTCACATTCTCGTTCAGCTGCAATTGGAGCTCCAAGACGTTGTTCTCAGCAGTGAGCATTCGGTTCACCAAATCTGCTCTGGTGAGAGGTCGAACAGCCTGCTGGGTCTCATCGTCCAGCAGCTTCTTCATTCCTTTCACACACTTCCATAGGTAGTACTAGATCGCCACACTCATCAGCATGCAAGCGGCTGTCATCAGATAGATGAGGGCCTTCTGTACGTCAAATTCAGCGCCCTCGTCGGCAGGGCATTGTCCACCATCGGCTTTGCCGTGTCCACATTGAACAGCACATAGGATCGCTAGCAGCGCAAAGCTTGTTCTGGTAGTCCAGGGCGTAGAGCTCGTTGTTGGTCTTGTCCAGGATGAAGCATAGTTTCTGAATCCTCTTGATGTCGTTGGGCGTAATCAGGTAGTTGATCCATTTCTCATCGCCATCCACCAGGTCATCTTCAGTGAAGTCTGCCACTGGAGGTAGTCGACGGGCTTCCAAGGGATGTCCTTCCTCATTCAAGAAAATCACCTGGCCAGTCGAAAGTAGATGCAGGAGCTGTTTGCTGAGCATCGGCTTCGTCAAGGCATCTGCCACCATAGACTGAGTCGGGACCAGGATGATCCAGCGAAGACGTCCAGAAAGTCGGGCTTCACGGTGAGCCAAAATGTAGACTCGCTGAGATTTGTCTTGAGGAAGCGCAGTGCGACCTGTTGTCCGGGCATACAGGTCTCTGCAATCCGTCATGGAATCCCATTCTCAAGCCCACTGGATTTCAGTCGGACTTCCACCTTCGACACTGCATCTCCAGATGCAATGGCCATCACGGCCGAAAACATGGATGGCTTCAAGGAGCAATTGCTGGAATGAACCGCACGACGATGGTGGCCGTATATCCTGAACCTCTTTGCAAAGCCATCATTCGAGACGTGAAGAAGTACCTCTCCGACAAGAACATGGTGGAAGACTACTACAAGTGCCAGCCAGCGCTGTTCAATGGGACGAGCTGCAACTGCAGACATGGAACATTCGTTCCTTCCCGGAAAATGCCGTCATGGCAAATGGCCAGAAGGAGAAGGACCGAAAGAACGCAAACGACTGGAGAGAGAGCAGCAGGAGCAAGACAACATCTTTGAGAACTTCCGCAAGGAGTCACTGAAGAACCCCAAGGTCATGCAAGGGAAACTATCAGTTCATCCAAGCATTTCCTTCGGTGAGCAGAGTGCAGTGCTCAAGATGTGCCTCATCAAGCTCCTATCTGGAGTTCGACAAGATGGAGAAGAAGAAGGAGGACGACCAGAACTGCTGCACTGGCTTGAAGATCCAACTGCACTTGGATGGGTCCAACGAATCTTCAAGGACTACATGAAAGTGCATGATGGCCTGCCTTCAACCTTGGAGCACTCCTACGACTAGCTCCTCATCTTGCAGTCGAACAAGCTCCACTACGTTTGCTACTTCGTGGCTCCATTTCCAGCTGGAAGATTGGACAAGTTGAAGATCTTCGCACTTTGTCTCTGAGCCAAAATGGCATGAACCTTTTGAACTTGAAGAAGATTGGCTCGTGGCCATCTTTGGTGCAGACGTGGAAGAAGCAGCTGCATCATCTTCCTCTGACATCAAGGCCATCAAGGACAGTGATGCGGATGACGAACATGATGGTGAACTTGTGCCACTACCACAACCTGAACTTGAAGAAGAAGCTGCCGATGGTCCAGCTCAACATCCCGGGTCCTTGCGACCGGCGACCGATCTTTGATTTTAGACGAGTCTTTGCACGCCTACCTCGACTTGCTGGCACTGACGATGTCACAGCCAAGAGATTGATCTTGGGCCTACATGAAAGACTTTGGCATGCAGGAACTCAAGACGTCAAAGCGATTTTGATTCGCTGTGGCATGCCTCACGCAGTTTGGCGTCTGACAGGCGATGCTGCGTCTTCATGCAGGATTTGCCGCAAGTTCTCACGAGCTGGACGTCGACCTCAATACAAAGGCACCAACCTCAGCATGTCCTTCAACGAAGTCATCCAAGCTGATCTCTACAGCTATGACGGCAAGACCTACCTCCTGGTCATCGACGAGGCCACGCGCTACAAGGTGGCAACTTTGTGCGAGGGCCGTGAGCTGAAGCACATCCTTGGAGCGCTCATGCGATGCTGGATTCGCTACTTTGGCCCACCAAGAACTTTGGTGTCCGACTAGGAGACAGCCTTGATGACTGTTCATGCTGGAGTTGAACTACAACGACTGGCATTGCACGCCGACCTGGTGGAACTACATCCAAAACTCAGGGACAACAACACACTGCCACAGGACTTGTCGAGAAGCACATCGACTTGACGAAGCTCACCATGGCCAAGATCCAAGCAGAAGCTTCGAGATGGGGTCTTGAGATTGAAGGCGAGGAGCTGGCTTGTGAAGCTTGCATGGCTGCCAACACCACGTTCAATGTGGGAGGCTATTCACCAGTGACATTGCTGTTTGGTGTTCTCCCTCGTGGCTACTTGGAACCTGAAGAACTGAAGAACTTCTTCAAGGAGATGACATCACTCCAGATGAGTCAGCCTTCGAAATGTCTCTACGACTTCGACAAGTTGCTCTACAAGCCAGCCAAGCCGCTATCCTGGAATCCAGGATTTCTCGGGCCAACAGGTCCAGACCCCAACGACTACCTGTGGAAGACTTTGTCCCTGGGACCACCAAGGTGGAGATTTTCAGAGATGATGGTGCAGGATATGGTTGGAGAGGGCCTGCTACAGTCCTCAAGATTGACGAAGCTGCTGGAGCAGCGATCGTCGAATTTCAAGGACGGCCCTTTCTGTTGGACTACGACACTTACGACCTCTTCCAGAAAGCTACATGCAGTTCCTGAATGAGACCTCCAGCACTACCTCAACTGAAGCAGAACAAGCTCTTCGACGAATGAAGCTGGTTGTCGAGGACTGCACGCCCTACAAGCCTAACACGATGGGCGAGATCTTGAAGCATGAAGATGGAGAAAACAAGATGGTGAGATTTCCAAAAGAAGAAAGTGATACAGTCAACCAGATGCTCAAGGATGCCAAGACCTTTCTGGACTTCCACTACAACCAGGTGATCTTTCATGGAGCCCAATTTGGAAAAGGCATGAAAACCATCTTGGTTCCCAAGTTTTCCAAAGGAACCTTGATCACATGGCCAGAAGGTTTCTTGGGCATCTCCGTGACCGAGCACAACACCGACTCCAACATCCACATCAAGGAGCTCTTTGTCAAGAACATCGAAAAGCTCTGCCATCTCTATCTCTACGGCTATGTGCAGTACCAGAATGATGACACCTGGATGACAGCTCGAAAACCGAGACCACCTGTGATCAAACCTGAACAAAACCAACCTGACGAAGATTCAATGTCAACTACATGTTCTCCAGAACATCAACCTGATGAACCCACTTTGAAGCGTCCAGGTCCTGACACCAGAACTGTGACCTTGGCACCTGAACGAAAACGACAGAAACTCCATCTCAGTTCTCTTTGGTTGATGCTTCAAAGACCACGGAAGATCAGACTTCCTCCTGACGACATCTGGTTTGAAGACCATCAACGATGGATGAGGAAAAGAAACTACTTGCTCTTGCTGCTGAACGCTCTCAAGTACCACAACGGCCTCTACTCCATTTGCATTGTCGCACTGAGGCAGATCTTCGAATCTACCTGTCAGATGGTGGAATCTACCGAGTTGATGAAGACACTGCAGACGGCTTGGACGAGACGAAGGTCCTCCAACATTGGCCTGACTTCGAGGCCAGCGACAAGGCCGAACTCAAGCAGTTTGTGGATGAGAAGGTCTTCAGAAAGGTCCTCTTGGACGACCTGCCTCAAGGAACAGCCTTGGTGGATGCGACATGGGTGCGAAAGTTCAAGCGCACCGCCAACAAGACCTTGAAGGCTAAAAGCCGACTTTGTGCCCGTGGCTTTCTTGATCCTCAGAAGGAGGAATTGCCGACGAGATCTACTACGGCAACACGCCTCTCACAGAGGCTGGTTCTTTCTGTGGCCTCTACGCACTCCTTTTCAGTGCGCAGCTGGGATGTGAGTGGAGCCTTCCTGAAAGGCCTGACCTTCAAGCGCATCAAGATCGACAAGTGGCAATTGTGCCCCCTCCAAATGTGTGGCGTCACCTTGCCTCCTTTGACCCGCACTTCGCTGTGGCTGAGATGAGAGCCGATGGGCCCTACTATGTGAGAAGCCTTCCTATGGCTTGGTTGATGCCCCTCTTGCTTGGCAATTGTCGCTCTTCGAGACTCTTGAAGAAGGTGGATGCTGCCAATCCTTGCTGGACGAGAACATGTGGCACAAGAAGTGCCCTACAACTGGCCGACTTCAAGGAGTTCTCACCACTCACGTGGATGACATTGCCGTTGTGGCGACTGACAACTTCCTCAACGAGCAGTACAAGTTCCTCACCAGCCGATTTGGCAAGATCAGCGAGGAAAAGCCCCCTTTAGAACAGCTACTCACAGACCGGTTCGACCTTCCAGATTGACCAACAAGAGTTCATCGACTCCATGAAAATCCTCGACCTGAAGGACTTTGGCAACGACATGAACCGGCTGCTGAACTCAAAAGAGGTGTCTATGTTCCGAAGTGTGCTGGGCGGTTTGCTGTGGATCACCGCAACCAGACGGGACTTGGTTGCAGAAATTGGTGTGCTGCAATCCAGAGTGACCAAAGCAACTGTCCAAGACATGCACATGGCGAAGGCCATTGTCAAAAAGGCCAAGATGGTGCAGTACCGTGGCCTGGGGATCACTTTCAAGCACTTTCCAACGTCAGTGCCCTGGCGATTGGTGACAGTTCACAATGCATCCTCAGCATCGAAGGGACGAGCCTACTCGCAGGAAGGTAGGTATTATGATCCTTCTCATGAGAGACAACCTCAACTTCGACAAGCGGATCCACTCCATCACTGGGCTGGAAGTGAGCGAGCATCAATTTGGTGGAGAAGCTCACATTTCGTTTGCACATGGAGCTTGGGCCAAGCGCATCAGCTACTCAACTTCGCACTCCGAGACCTTAGCTGCCATCTCTGGACTTGAGACTGCGTCTCTGGTGGCATTGCGCCTTGCCGAGCTGCCTTCACCAACGAGAAAGCCCTCACTACCCTGAGTCTCGAAATCTAGTGATTTTAGTAGCCCGTTAATTTACTTAAATTTTCAAATTTAGTAGTAAAATTTACTAGGACCTAGTAAAGTAAATTTTGCAATTTACTAGCCATAGTAAAATTTAGTAGCCAAGTAAATAAATTTACTAGCCAAGTAAATGAATTTTACTAGCCAAGTAAATTTTTGGTGCGCTTGTGTTTTGAAACAAAATTGGTGAAAAATCGATAGAAAGGAGCTAAAGAATTATTTATGAGACTTTACGAGAATGGTGAATTTTCATACACTAATTGTGACATTTGAGGATACCAGTGATGTTTTTCATGTACTTGCGAGACTTATAGTATACTTGTGGGAATGAAGAATATATTTTTAAAACTTTGAGTTTTAGCTTGAAATCTAAAAAGATTGTGGGACCTTCGGTTGTCATTTCAAAACGAATTGTAAGATTCGAAGCTAATGCAAAGGTAAGTATTAAATTCTAAGAGGCATTATTTAGATTCCAAAACTATTCGAGACTGTAGGATACTTGTGAGACGAAATCGAATTAAGTCACGTTTGTTTCCACAGCCCGAGATGATTACGAAGATAAGATAGAGGTGAAGGCAAGTCATCACATGTACAATGCATTTGATAACTTCTAGTCATTGTTTGGCTTCCACTTCACAAGTAACTTTCGCATGTAAGCGTCATTGTTTGCTTTTAACCTCACAATTTATTTCCACATGTAAGTGTCATTGTTTAGTTTGAACCTCACAAGTAATTTTCAACTGTAAGTGTTATTGTGGGGTTTCAATATCACAAGTAAAATTCACATGTAGGTGTTATTCTTGGGTTTTAACATCACAAGTGATTTTCACATGTAGGTGTTATGGTTTAGTTTTAACCTCACAAGTAATTTCCACATGTGAATGTAACTGTTTAGTTTTGACCTCACAAGTAATTTCTACATATGGGGATGTCTCAAAATGAGGTGTCCGTTTTTTCCCTTAAAGTAGCCATTTTGGAACCAAAAACGGACACCTCATTTTGAGACATATCCATATAAAGTGTACCTTAATATGTTTCAAGTCAATCGGACGTTTTTTGTTTGGGAGAACCAACACAGCAACAACGATTTTGAAAGAAAATCGTTGAATATGGCTAAGTTCCTAAGTAGCTATGTTTCATATATTATATTTAGATGAAAATTCACATGTTGCTGACTTATATCTGCTTAGCTCAGCGCTGAACAACAACTTCCCATTGTGAAAATATCATATAGTACAAACCACAAGAAAATGAAAAACTGAAGTTGTTCAAACAATTATACATCTATACCTTTAAAAGTGTTACTTGTGGTGTAATTGTTTCTCAGTTTGGCGAACATTGTTTTTCTAGTGGTGTTTTGCTTGCAACATGGTTGTTGCATTTGTTGTACTACATGTGCCCCACTTGAAAATTTAATGATGATGTAGCCACTGTTGGATATAGATTAGCTGCCAAACAGATGAGGTTTTACCTCTGGCCTGTTCAATCTATCCATGGAAAAAATGATAGAAACATCGTTTCTCCGGTTTTGTTCTTACTCTACTTGTGATACTATCTCAACAATATCTTTGTGTGTTAGTTTTTTTTAATAAGACTAAGGTTGTCTTATTTTTTTGAAGTAAACTCTCCAGAAACCAACTAAGGCTGCCACTTGTTTTGCCGTCTCTCCAGGTTAGTGACAAGCCTCAGGATGACGATGGTGCTGGGTTTTTGGAGCTGGGAAAATTTATATACAGCAAAACAACCCCCCAAAAAAAATAAGAAGAACACAATATCAGATCTATTTTGGCCATGACCAACTGTAGCAAATAAGAAATCATCATTGAAAAAAAACAGTTTCTTTTTCAATTATTGTTTTCTGACTGCCAATCATTTCATGTTGAGAACAAAATTCAATTATGTTTTAATTTGGTTTGTTTAGTTAAGATTATTTAGTTACTCATATAATTCCTATGTCTTACTTGTGTCATTGGTTTTGTATTTTTTGTAGAAAAAATATTTTTGAGATGTTTTCTAATTTTCTAATGATTTTTGATGCATTTCTTATGCATTTCTTTTGCATTTCTTATGCATTTCTTATGCACTTCTTATGCACTTCTTATGCAATTTTTATGCACTTTTTAAAAGTGCATAAGAAGTACATGTACTTTGATTTAAAGTACATGCATTTCTTATGCATTTCTTATGCACTTCTTAAAAGTGCACAAAAAGTGCATAAGAAGTGCATAAGAAATGAAATGCATAAGAAATGCATACGAAATGCATATAAAAAATCTATATTTTTTTGAATGGCTCATCAAATTTTATCAGAAAATTTTGAAAACCAGAAGGTTTTACTGAAAGGGACATGCACAATCAAATCATTACACATATGTGTAAGACTCAATTCTTCTCATGTATCATACTGTAGATATATCAAAAAATGCATGAAGATATAAACCTTGGCTCAGCTCAGGTATCCTAAGTATATAACATATTTGAATAATATTTCACATGTATATCAGGCTTGCTTAATCTCATGTACCACAGGTATTTGAAGGAGTCCAAAAGTAAGACTCAACCCGTTCACAAGTAAAGTGCAAAAGAAGTGCAAAACAAACGCATAAGGAGTGCAAAAGAATTGCATTAAAAAATATATCAACAATATTTTTCTACAAAAAACACAAAACCAACGACACAAGTAATACATAGGAATTATATGAGTAACTAAATAATCTTAACTAAACAAACCAAATTAAAACATAATTGAATTTTGTTCTCAACATGAAATGATTGGCAGTCAGAAAACAATAATGAAGAAGAAACTGTTTTTTTCAATGATGGTTCCTTATTTGCTACAGTTGGTCATGGCCAAAATAGATCTGATATTGTGTTCTTCTTATTTTTTTGGGGGGGTTGTTTTGCTGTATATAAATTTTCCCAGCTCCAAAAACCCAGCACCATCGTCATCCTGAGGCTTGTCACTAACCTGGAGAGACGGCAAAACAAGTGGCAGCCTTAGTTGGTTTCTGGAGAGTTTACTTCAAAAAAATAGGACAACCTTAGTCTTATTTAAAAAAACTCTAACACACAAAGATATTGTTGAGATAGTATCACAAGTAGTCACAAGTAAGAACCAAACCGGAGAAACATGTTTTTCTATCAGTTTATTTTTTCCATGGATAGATTGAACAGGCCAGAGGCACATGTAGTACAACCAATGCAACAACCATGTTGCAAGCAAAACACCACAGAAAAACAATGAGCGTCAACCTGAGAAACAATTACACCACAAGTACTCCACAAGTAACACGTTCAAAGAATTTCAAAGATATAAATGGGAAAGTCTCAAAATAGGAGTGCCCCAAGCTCATTTTTTTAAAGTTAAATAAGAAGGGTTTGGGGCACTTGGTTATGGCACCCCCTTTCTGAGACATTCCCTAATGCATAATTGTTTGAACAACGTAAGTTTTTCACTTTGTTGTGGTTTGTACTATATGATATTTTCACAAGTGGAAGGTGTTGTTCAGCGCTGAGCTAAGCAGATATAAGTCAGCAACATGTGAATTTTCATCTAAATACAAACATTTGAAACATAGCTAATTAGGAACTTAGCCGTATTCGACGATTTTCTTTCAAAATCGTTGTTGCTGTGTTATGTTCCAAAAAAAATTCTGACTGACTTGAAAAATATGGTTGTAACAAATATATGTAGAAATTACTGGTGAGGTCAAAACTAAACAGTTACATTCACATGTGGAAATTACTCGTGAAGTGAAAACTAAACCATAACACCTACATGTGAAAATTACATAAAATTACTTGTGGTGTTAAAACCCAAGAAAAACACCTACATGTGAAATTTACGAGTGATATTGAACCCCCACAATTACACTTACAGTTGAAAATTACTTGTGGGATTCAAACTAAACAATGACACTTACATGTGGAAATAGATTGTGAGGTTAAAAGCAAACAATGACGCTTACATGCGAAAGTTACTTGTGAGGTGGAAGCCAAACAATGACTAGAAGTTATCAAATGCAGTGTACATGTGATGACTTGCCTTCATTTCTATCTTATCTTAGTAATCATCTCTGGCTGTGGAAACAAAAGTGACTATTGGGGACAGGGCAGAATTTGAGCTTGGAACAAAAAGAATGCTGCATTACTTGTGAAAACCATTTACTTGCGCAAGATAAAACACATTCAAAGCAAGCCAATTTCTACTTGTGTCACATGAAAACAATACACAAACAAATGAAAAAATATATGTTTTTCAAACATGGTCAACATGATCCGAAAAAAATGTATGCACTTTATATGCGTTTCTTATGCGTTTCTTATGCGTTTCTATTTTTTTTTCAAAAAAATTACTTGGCTAGTAAATTGATTTACTTTACCAGGCAAAAGTAAATTTTACTAGTAAAAAATCCGATTAAAGTAAAACATCAAAAAAACTAAAATCACTAGATTTCGAGACTCAGGGTACAACAACTTGCTGCTCTACAAGAAGCTGGAGTTCTTTTTCTACCTGTGGATTGCCCTCTTCATCTTGAGCTCGATAGCGGCATTGGTCTATCCTGAGTGGTTCTCCTGGTAGATCTTCGAGTTGACTCCAAAGAGCGCTGGACCAGGGCTGCTCGAGAATGTTGCTTCTTTTCTCCTTTGTTCTCTTCTTGAACTTCTTCTTGATGTAGTCCACAGTAGGTATCTCGGCAGCTCGTTCTCGTTGAGTCTGGTCCAAGTCACGCTTTGTTGAAGATATCGACCAGGGACGACAGGCAGGGCTGTAGAACAGCACGTCAGGATCGCCGCCAAGATCTTGTTCAACTTCATGGATGATTCTTTGATGTTCAGGCAATCCAAGATCCCAGCCGTACCGGTAGTCAATGGGGAAGAGAACAGAAAGCCCAGAGAGAAGTGCTAGTAGAGAAAGTCGTCCAGAGCCAGAACACCATTCCCGCAGATGGAAATTCTTGCCCTTGTTCTTCTTGGCCCACGATCTGGCGTTGCTGGGCGTGACTGGTGCTTTCTTTGTCTTGGTGTAGTACTCCTCTGGGATCGCTTTGTACATCTTCTGCAGGTATCGGAGTTTTCCATCTTCCAAGTGTCCAGGAAAGATGTCTCCTACGTAGTCCTGCGAGGACTCATCGTAGTTGAGGTTGTAGTTCTTTTCCAAAAGGACCTGGATCGGCAGTTCATCGCTTGCAACTTGCTTCTGGTCTCCTCGAAGTCCATCGCAAAGTCCATTGGAGACTGGATCCGTTCGAAGTCAATCGTGGATCTCGTTGCCAGCTTTCTCGTCATCTGTCATGAACTGCAGTTTGTCCTTGTTGTTGCACTGAACCTGGTTCTTGTCGCAATTGAGATGGTTGTCAGAGTCGTGGATATTGTTTCCAGTCTGCTCTTGTGAAGTCCCTTGGTAGGGTTTGGAACTTCCTTGCAGCATCTGCCGGATCTTGGCCTTGTCCTCTTCGCTGCTGTCGTAGTCGCTCTGCTGGTTGTTGGGGATGATGTAGTGGCCGCTCTCCGTGAAGAGGATTCTCATGGCTGAAAGATGAGCTTCAGGATCATCTAGTCGCTGGCCACCTGGTGAACACACCATCATGCCATCAGCATTCTCGAACCACTCGGTGAAGACTGCAGAGCGCATCTGTCAAAGAGAAACGTTGGGAAGAAGTGCAGGGCAAAGTGAACCATGTCCACCGATGAGATCAGCAGTGTAGCTGGCTGGCTCGTTGCTGTTGATGTCGATTGGAAGGCTGACTCGTGCAAGGGTTGAGTCGCTCTGGCCAGAAATGCCGGTGACTGATGTTGTAGAAGGTCCCCATGTGATCTTGTGGAGGTTGTCCTGAGGGATGGATTCCATCATCTCTCGAAGAGTCTCAGTTCCAACCAAACCACTGGCTGCCCCAGGGTCAACCAAAAGGCCGCATACTCGCTTGCCTCTCACCACATGGTACAAGTCATAGTCATAGTTGTTGGAGTCGAACTCGGGGAAGTTCAGCGTCTTGGCAACCTTCTCCTCAGTCTCGGCAGTGTTGGACCTATCTTCAAAGCGAACTTTCTTGCCAGTCAAGAGCTCCTCCTTCTGCGGTGAGTCCAGCTTGATGACGTTGGTCATGGCTTTGGGGCTCAAAGTCTCCGTCATGACATTCTTTGGAGCGTCCTTGAAGTTCATCAGATAGGATCCACCATAGTAGTCTCGAAAGCTACTGGGAAGTTCTTCAGACCAAAATCCACGCTTCCCAAAGCCCTTCTTGGAGTAGCTCTTGCCTTTCTTTCCAAAGCCTTTGCCTCTTCCGAAGTTTCTGAAGGGTTTGCGGTTTGCCAAAGCCTTTTCCACGTCCTTAGGACTTGCCGAAGCTCTTGCCTTTGCCCTTGTTGGACTGGTCATTCAAAGGGCAGCTGTGGGTATTGTGCCACTTGGAGCCGCAGGTTGAGCATCCAAGTCCCATAGAACTGGATCTGGCTTTGCCCTTTCCTTTGTAGAAGTTCTCGTCGTTGGTGTCGGCCTCTGCAGTGGGTCCATCTCCTTGTTCAGCAGGAACTTCATCTTCGTATCCAGCTTCGTACCACTGCTCAGGCCAATCGTTCTGGTCGTACTGGTAGTCATCGAAGTAGCCAGAGCCATCGTCGTACAAGTCTTCTTACCAAGCATAAAGGTCATCCTCTTGCCATTTGTCTTGTCTGGGCTCCGTCACATTGCCCCATGAAGTAGACTCCACATCGTCTCCATAGTAGGTCTGCTGTCCAGCTTCTTCATAGAGAACTCCAGGTTAGGTCTGCTGTCCAGCTTCTTCATAGAGAACTCCAGGTTGTTCAGCATGGCGGTGAGCCATCCGAAGGAGCAAGGTGCGGATCTCCTCGAATCGCCGCATGTCGGCGTGAGCCTGTAACAAGAGGTCGTCGCTGGCCTTCTCTGTCCAAGTTGGCTGCTCTTCAGGTAGAGGCACGTTTTGGCTACTGGGTTGACTTCAAGTTCTGCATGTAGGGATGCTTCTTCATAGTTGAGCTCCCACTGCACTGACCACTCTGGTATGGGGAGCTTGCCTCTCTTGAACTCGAAGAACTGCTCCAGAGCTCGTGGCCTGGAGTTGTTCGGCCTCGCCGAACGCAGACTTGAGGGCTTGGAGAAGTGCCTGGACTCCTGAAGGAATGGCAGGTTGTAGTAGGGCTCCAGTAGTAGGATCGTGGACCTCGTCTACTGTGCTAGCCGTACCAAAGCTGCATCTCCCACGTCCACATGGCCTGTTGGGTCAGGTAGTCGTAGCGACATAGCGATGCTTTGTGCACGACCAGGATCTTCCGGCCATCACAGTGGCCCCACATTCTCATCAGGCCCGTCATAGAGCCTGTACCACATCTTGATTCTCTCCAGGTATTGTTTGAGAGACAGAATACCTTGGCTGTCCAGGCTCCCATCCAGGTGGCACATCTCGTCTATATTCATCCAAAGGGATGCCACTGCTCGACGTCGAACTGGTCGCCATCGGATCTGGTTCTCTGGCAAGTTTTGGAAGTGCTCCTTCTCGGTCCGCACAACGTCCAAGGAGAACAGCAGATAGGGCTAAGGCCAGTTGCAAGCACGGTTTATAACCCTCAAAGACAAGCAGGATCACCTCCAGGTAGATCTGCAGGTCGAAGGTGTCCCTGCGCGCCAAGCAAGTGCCGAACAGGGTCGTGGTGCTCGTAGTGCTCGATGTCGTGGGCCACAACAGGGGGCCGAAGTGCCAAAGAAGCAAAGTCGTAGTGCAGTGGCTATGGCGTGGGCACAACGGGGTACGTAAAACCAAATGGGGCACCAGGGCTCCGCTACCAAATTCCAAAGGTAGCCGTTTTATCTGTTTTGGGCGAAAAGGTGCACCTACGGTAAATGCATGTTGTAATGGACCATGGACAAGTGCAGAAAATTTCAGTATTATGATATCTTTTGCATATGCATATACATATTTACTTACATGTATAAGATATACATAAATATCTACAAACAGTTACAAACATATTAGAGAGAGAGAGAGGGATCTGAAAGGAGATCGAGTTTGAACACGCGTGACTTTCTCCCAATTTTGGACGTTGAGAGCTGAGTCGAGCCCGCAACCTGGCAGGTAATGTCCAGAACAAACAAGAAGTCGTTGTAGAACAGACGAGCCATGTTAGATATGATATGTATACCCGATCGAATTAAGGGGGAGACGTCGCACCCGGCTTCTTGTAAGATAATTCCAGGGGACTTCCAAAAACCCTATAAAAATAATTGGTTTTTGGGAATTTTGGCCCTTACAAAAAGCATAGGTTTTTAGCACCCACATTCGACTTCAAACACCTATACCATTTTATAAGGCGACGGCTTTCTTCATGATATGAAAGTTGCATCCTACTCGATGACCTTTTTATAAGAAGTTGTGATTTTAGATAGCGTTTTCGGGCATCATTTTGTAAGGAAACAACTTCTGGTTCCCTGTTTCTGGTTTTCCCGGACTCGTTGATTTTCAAGCAGCCTTTTTGTAAGGATTCCATTTTTTGTCACCTTTTATGTTACATATATGTTGTTTTATATTTTTGTATTTTTGCTTCTTTGGCCTCATTGCCTACCAGAACTCCTCTCACGATGTCTCGCGTTTGTGTTATCACATGAGTTTTTTTTTAAGGTAAAAATTGAACACGAGAGAACATGTACAAAATGAAAACATAAGATAGCCGTGAACATCGTCATTTTCCAGCGATGGCAAATCTGGTGCACTCCCAACACCATAAAGCCAACTCACCAAAAGAACCACAACAAGCCACGCCATTTGGATGTGTCAGGGCTTTGGGCTGGGACCTTTTCGGAAATAGCCAAAACAGCTATCAAATGATTGAGGCGAATCAAAAACATGTACAAATCTGAACACTACTTTGTATCAATGCCTAAAAAGCATATATTCTTACAAAAAGGTTCTTCTACTCTTGACGACATCTCCTTACAAAATGTCATTGCACACCCTGCTGAATTCTTTTTTGTTTTTTGATGTTCAATAACAACATCTTGAGCTTACAAAAAGCCTCAAAAAAGACAAACTCGATGGTCTTATAAAATGACTTGGCACCTCAAAACTCTTACAAAATGAACACTTGAAAATCTACAACTTTGCCTTTTGGGTGCCCTGTTACAAAATGCCCTGGTTAGGGGGATCATTGTAACTACAAAATGCCTATATATAAACCATTTATAGTGGGGTCGACCCCTTCCATTATGTAAGGGAAATTCGAACGGGGATTGATATGTTTTATATATAAAGTTATGTATATATATATATATATGTTGTCATGTTTTAAAACATATGAAACATGTCCAGTTGAAATCACGCGCGCGCATGCGCGCGAGCATTTAACACGTGCGCGCGCGAGGTGCGCGAGCAAAGACAGGCGCGCGCGCGAGACGCGCGAGCAAAGACAGGCGCACGCACTTCGGACACGCGCGCACGCGGGCACCTCGCGCGCGCACGTGTTAAATGCTCGCGCGCTCGCGCAGCGCACCCCGCAGCTGGTGAGGCACCATATATATATATTATGTATATGTTTGTTTTTAAAAAAGGCTTGTTCTGGCAAAACCGGAAGCATTGATCAAACGGATGAGGATGGATGAGGGAAGACGGTCCAAATATTCGAACTGTTTCGCCTATTTCGAAGGTCTAGTCTAGCACCCAACATCTCATCTCCCAGCCAGGCGATGTCAGGATCTGAGGATATCTCAGGATCCCACCTTTGGAATGTAGGCATCCAAGAAACGGCTGCAGCAAACGCAGGAGAGCACAATCACCAGAGTAGTGGACTCAGGACGTCTGTCACTGAGCTGTAAATGCAATCAACGCAACCAGTGTCAAATGGGCTGGGTCAAGCCAGTACTCAAAGATTGAACGATTTAGTCTTGGAAGGACAACAGGATGCCAATAAAGTGTGCTTTGAGGAGTCTTCAATTTCAACAGTGTCCAAATGTTAAATGTTTGAGTCAATCAGATATCTGCAGAGTATGTCCAAACGTCAAAACATGTCAAGACACCCTTCAAGTAGGGTGAGAGAGACTCTTTGACACTTTGACCCTACTGAGTCATCCCAAAACCTTCCAAAACCATTTTAGGTCATTCTGGACTCGAGATTATTCTATATAGTATATTTTGATTTATTTTGATATATTCTAGTGGCACTATGAGTGTCCCATTTCATTGCTGAACTTTAAACCGAAATTGCAAGCCAAACGACTGAGATTTGTCCTGATAAGCGACGAATGTACTGCGTCCTCGCTTCAGCGCCGAGTGACAAGTTGCAGGACTTTGAGACTGAAAGTAATTGAATCCCTCGCGCCTTTGAGGGAATAACTGCATCACTAGCAGGTCACTAGCATCTTTCAAACGTGTCTTGGAAAGTTGGCAAGATGCTGGTAGTTGACGAATCCGACACTAAACAAAGACATCAGGATCTTCGCCCAAAGACAAATGATTTGAAACACCAAACACATCCAAGCACGATCATATCATAAGAATCATAAGTGACCACTGAACCACTGACAGATTTCAACCGCTGCTACCGCTACTGCTGCCGGGCTTCACTGTAAGAGGCGCCATGTTCTTGGGACCTTTGTCACCTCGCAGGATCCCACCGCCAGACGCATCACCTGAAGCTCCAGTTTTCAGCGCATTCTTCCTGCTGAACGTAGACAAATGAAGACAAGATAAATGAAACGAAATGAAGCGAAAATATTTTTTAAATGATGCTAAATGCTCGCCTCCAACCACTTCAGGGTAACATTCGGTAAATTTCGGTAACATTCATACAAGGGCCATTTGGCTCACAACTGGACGGAATATTCAGCATGGGTTTGAAGTTCCTTCACAAAGTGGCCGTGACTCAAACCGGACAGTGAAAGTCCATGCCCACCGAACAGTCCTGTAGCAATTTGTGCACAAACTAAAGCCTTCCAATCAGGGTCGCAGGCTCGAGAGGCTCGAGCAATCAAATGTCTTTCCTTTGAAGGGATCTCTAGGTAAGAGATCCTCACTGATCATCTCTTGTGTGAACCTACTGGCCACGTGCAAAACAGATCAAAACGCTCTACCTGGCTCTACCTGGCTCTACCTGGCTCTACCTTCAAATCTGCCCAGCTTTTGTCTGATGTGCATAAGACGATGCATCTGCAGTTTTTATCATTCTGTATCATCTGTATCTCAAAGACTCAAAGAAACAAAGAGGTTGGTAAAACCACGGGCAGGAATCACAAGGCCTCCGTAGCCCCAGCGGTTTGGAGTGCATTGTTTACAGCCCCTCGGTTCCGGCACAAGGCAGCAATCCGAAACGAGTCCTTCCAGATTGATACAGTCGAGGGCTGAAGTCAGAGCAATTTTCTTGAATGTGGACAAACCGCTTGCGGAAAAGTCGCCACGACCGGGTCACAGCAGGGTCACAGCAATCCATCAAAACACAAGGGAATTGCCTTCATTTGAAGGATACAAAGTACCATTATAACTTATAACAAACACGAGAGAGCCCACCCCTCGCACTGCAGACTACTCTTCTGCCAGCACTGCTTTGCATTACAAACAATCATTCTGCCACAATGGTTTGATTTGAGAAGGAGTACGACTGAGTGAACGAAGGAAACAATGAAAAGAGAAGAAGTAACAGTCTGTGAGAAAAGAAAGAGAAGAAGATAAAAAAAGGAACAGACAAAGAACACAAATGAAAACAAGTGCTGAAAATACAACCGAACGACCCCCCGAACGACCCCCGAACGACCCCCCGAACGACCCCTGATTCATGAGTTGTCAAGCGCAGGACCCAGGGCCATCATTGACCACAACATGAAGTGCGGAACTCCCTGCGCCACCGCACCCCTTCTTCATCCCAAACCATCAAATAAAGAAAACGAATGTCCCTCCCATCCAAAAGAGGTATGTAAGAGGAATGACCAAAGGGACGTTTCCCCCATGTAAGCTAAATGTTAAATATGCTGGAACAACCTCAGCAAATAATGTATAAACAAATTCTCGGCAGCTATTCCTATTGGATTTGAAAATATTATATTGATGTCCTGCGTCGCGCGACCACATCAAACCCCTATTGGTGCAGCCTCAAATTTCTTGCAATGCAAATGGGTTAGCTGTAGCAAATCCTATTGGCAGGGCTATGATCTAGCATGATATAAGGATATGGAGGCCCCTTGTTTTCCGCAGCCAAATCTATGGCTGGCGCGATGTGCATCAAGGTCGTGGGCAGCTCTCAGAAAGTTTGTTGTCCTATCCACCCAGGCAAGCAAGCAGCAGCAAGCAGCAGCAAGCAGCAGCAAGCAGCAGCAAGCAGCAGGCAAGAAGCAAGCAAGCAGCAAGCAAGCAGCAAGCAAGCAGCAAGCAAGCCAGCCAGCCAGCAAGCCAGCAAGCAAGCAGCAAGCAGCAGCAAGCAGCAGCAAGCAGCAGCAAGCAGCAGCAACAGCAAGCAGCAGCAGGCAAGCATCAGCAAGCAAGCAGCAACCAGCGTTTGCCCCCTTGAAAGAATGAACAAATATAAGCTTTAAAAATCAACGCGATACTAAAAATTGAACTTTTTCCAGGCGCACGGCCCTAAAACAATGAAATCGTTCAAGTACTAAAAGTTGTGATGATGCGAAACTTGAACTTTTTCCAGGCGCACGGCCTCCCGATACGACTTTCAGAAACTGATACGACTTAAACCGAGCACTTGTATGGTCATCCAAGAACCCAACGGAAATACATGGATTTGACCCACAAAAGCCTCTAAAATGATTCAACAAATCACTGCAAATCTCATAGGCACAGCCACAATCGCTACGACCCCCCGAAAAGCTTCGCCCAATGGTATGGACTCAAAAGCAAAGAATCGCTACGACTTTAACCCTTGACTGTAGTCACATGAGTCAAATTCCTTCGCCATTTGTTCTTCATGTCACTTCATGTCTTCGTTTTCTTAATTGCCAATGGCCCAATCGCTGAAACGAAGAGAACTCGGCTCAGGAGGCAACAAAATCAAGAAGCCACCGGCGAGTTCACCCACTTTCTCGTTGCAACGAGAACACTTCACGAAGCCTGGCACCATGACCATCAGAAGCAGTGCCACAGCGACACGCATCCCGATGGAGGAAGTTGCAACAATGGATTACTGATGTAGGTTCTGCGTGTGCTGAGGGTCTTCTGCTACACCGCGAATTGTTCGGTGTGGAGAATCATTTGTTTATTCAAGTCTGACACAAAACTTTCAGCCGCACAAGGACAGCTCTGTGTTCAGATTAAAAAAAAAAACGCTAATAAGGACATCCCATATTGGAGGTCGTTACAAAGCTCCCTGCAATGATGTTCGCAATCATTGTCCCAAGGTGATCAGAAAATTGCAACTCTCCTATTTTACTTGAGCCAAAACAAGGTACATACACCTCATGGTTTATGAAGGTACGTGTCCCGAATCACCCCTCCTGGACAGTGGGTGATTTAGGCCATTGTCCACTTTGGGACACTACACAACAGCCTTCGCTATTGATGAACGTCCTTGAACTACTTCGAAACCCATTGCCTTCAGATGTCGTTCTGCAGCTTCGCTTGCCAATGCTTTGGTACAGATGTCGGCGGTATTCAGCTTGGTGTCGATCTTGATCAGCTCGAACGATCGCTCGGCCAACTTCTCCTGAATCCAGAGGTATCTGGTCTGTATGTGTCTCGATTTCCCAAGTCCAAGCCGATTGCACGTTCCAAGTGCTGCAGCTGAGTCAGTGTACACCTGGAGATTCACGTTAATGCCCCAGCTTCTAAGTAGCTCCTGGGTTGCCATTCCGGAAGCCACTGCCTTGACCAAGGCATAGTATTCGCTTTCTCCTGATGAAAGACTGACTGTGGACTGTAGGTTACTCGAGTGGCGCAAAGTGTGTCGCCCATAGTAACAGACTAGACCTGTAGTACTCTTCCGAGTGAGAAGACAGCCTGCGAAGTCCGAGTCAGCATGAACTGACACAACATTGCTGAACTTCTGCGGAGTGAACTTCTGCACCATTCGCATATTGCCCTTCAAATACCTAGCTAGACGCTTCAGGTCACCGAAATCAGCTTCGGTGGGTCCTTGCATCTTTCGTGCGAGGCACTTGACTGTCTCTGACAAATCAGGACGGTCTTGGGCTAAGAACGCTGCTCGCATAGTGAGCGAACGATATTGACTGATCCTGTGTGGATCAACCACATCCAGTTCTAACCTTTTGGCTAGCGCTTCTGCAGTTAGCTTTTCGTTTGGGCTCTTGACTGGCTTGCACGTCTCCATGCCTAAATCCTTGAGCAAGATCTCGGCGTGACGTGGATCTGGCTCGTAGAAGATTGATCCTGACCGCTCGTCGAAACGTACGAGACGGTTTAAGACACAAAACTCCTGCTTTGCCTCTCCTACGCCAATGCTTCCATCGACACGAAGATCGTACTTTTCTCTTAGTGCTTTCTCCACAAACTCCTGCGCTGCGTCATCGCCCAGAATGACGAAGTCATCTCCATGGACTAGCAGCCTTGCTTCCAAGCGTTCGTGAAAGAAGATTGCTGGCCATGCAGCGGATCTTTTGAACCCTGCTGCAAGCAGCACATCTGTATAGGATTGCTGCCAGATATGGGCGGCATCGCGCGTCCCATACATGCTTTTCAGCAGCAGTCCCACCATACCTTCTTCTTGATCACCTTCTGGAAGAGTCACAAAGATCTCTCGTTGCGCATGTCCGTAGAAATGCGCCCTGGAGATATCCAGTAGGCGTAGCTTGAGAGGTTTTCGATTACGCTTTGAGGTTCGGAGAGTTACCATGAGTGACAGTAACATCTTCAGAGCCTCAAGTGGCGGCATTGCACTAAAGCTTGCATGCTCTGGGATGTAGTCCGCATTCTTGGATCGTTTGATCTCGCGACAGACGATCCGAGACCTGTAGTTTGGTCTTTCCAGGTCGCCCTTGTTGCGATCGACCCATTTCATTGTGATGGGGACTTTCCCAGCAGCACGTGCCTGTTCTGCAGGCACCTTCTTATAGATGCATTGCTTCTGCACCCAATCCAGTTCTTCGCGTCTCGCAGCTGCTACCTTAGCTAGATCCAACTCCGCTCCGGTGTTGGAATCATAGACTGGTCCTGCGACTGGCAAATCGGCGGGAGGTAAACTGTCGTAAACTTCTTGTTCTTCGTCGATGACTGGAACAGCATCTGGTACTGGCCCAGCACCGAGGGAATTCAAAGCTTGACTGAATTCACCGTCTTCAGCCAGTTGATTTCTAAGAGCTTCCAGTATTCCTCGAACCAACAGTGGGGGATATACCTGTGCTGATCTCGCCCTGCCGTTGATAAGGTTCACATGTCTATGCCAAGTCTTTCCTTCAACATTCGAACAAACACCAGATAGTATTGCCGCGATGTGTCGCGAATTGGTCAACCACCTGGTTTCCTTCTTGACTAGGCCTTTGCCCCATGCATCGGAGGACTCCATCTTCCAACGACACATAGGTCCTGTGACTTCGTATACGCGGGGATCTTTGCGTAGTTCTTCAACTTCTGGCTCTTCCCAACTTCGTGCGCCCTTTGGGTGCTCGTGAAGAAAGTAACGACCTGCGTCCATCTGTGCGCGGTAAGCACGCACTGAGGTTCTCAGGTGCTTCTTACCTTCTTGAAGTCTCTTTGACCTAACTGACGCGGGGACTTGGTTCCTGGCGTCAACAAGGTTCTGAAGTTGCGAGAATGGTCCACATGGCGGTGAACCACCTAAAAGTTTGGGTTTCTCCTTGTCCAAAAGCGTAAAAAGGTCTTCAATGTGTGAATCCTTGCTGAGATCCCAATGATCTTCATCCTCTCTCTTTGTTTCAAGATCGATTGCGAATCCAGGTCGCAAACCGACCAATTGAGCTTGCGCTGAAACTCTTGGGGGTGAGAAGATTTCTGAAACAGTCTTCTGCACATTGCCTTTCTTCCGGGCTTCCCTCAAAACTGAACAAAGACACATGGACAGATGTCCGATGTCTACCATGTCGTCTCCTCCTGGTGAAGCATCTGGAGGTGCGACTGGCGGCATGTGTGGCCGGGGGTCATTGCTCCCGGCAGCCGGAATTGATCCCGACTCAACTGCTCCTTCTGCTTGAACTTCCTCTTGCATCTGTTGATGCAACTCCTCAACATCTGCTTCTGGGCTTCTCTTTGTCCGACTGGTGCCGGACTTATGCTTCTTTGGGCTTCTTGGCTCTTCTTCTCGTTCCTCAAGCTCGCGGGGTGCGACTCGTTCCAATGGTTCTCCAACAGCTTCTCCCGAGGCCATTTCGGCATCAGGCTCTGGAATGCCTACCAACGCAGGAACGTTGGCAGCTTCCACAACCTCTGATTCGTCTGCCCCTCCTCCGACTCTAGGAGCTTTGGGGCGACGCCCTGATTCTATTCTTGCCTTTGCTGCTTCAATCCTTTTCTTCCCTTCTTCGGACTTCATGAGCTCGCCTTCGATTCTGAACCTGCACTCGGCATTGTGGGCCCTGCGCCCTGTCTCAAGCAACTGCGCCTCACATCCCGGACACAACGGGGTCCGACCGTACTTCTCGATGTCGCTCTTCGTCACATAAAGATTCCGTGGAATCACTTCTTCAGCTGGTGGTCGGCTCAACGGCCCGACAACCACTGGCAAGTCAACTCGAACCTCGCCAGCCTCACGCGATTGGAGTCTCCAAGGAACACCCCGGAGTTCACTCCAATTCTCGTACTTGAACTGGTCCTCAGGAGGTCTTCGAGTGATTGTATTTCCTTTGACAATTCCCTTTGCCGTCATGACGAAGATGTCGTTATTGCGCAGTCCTGTGCCCACGAACATTCCCATGGACACTCTTGGTGCGAGGTCATGACGTCGTCCGTCTCTTGGGGGTCTTGGCCTGAACAAGATATGCTCCCCAAAACTTACCAACGGTATCCTCCAGCTTCTTCCGAAGGTCCGTTCATACGGTGTCTTTCCATCCGGTCCAATCCGGAACCTGGTGAGGAGGTAGGCTGCATGGCGTGGCAGCCACATCATACATGGGTGACTCGGTTCCACCTCGAACCCAAGCCTTTCCTGAAGGTCAGACAGCATCGCCCTGACCTGTCTCTTCACTTCTCTTACTGCGACCTCAATGAAGCCGTTCGCCTGGTGATCCTCCACCGGCGCCTCAGCAAGATGAATCTTTAACCTGCTTTCCTCCTTCACTTTATTCTTCAAAGCCATGATCGCCGGCTCGTTGTCGCTCTTCAGGCATAGTTCTTTGAAACCTGTTTCATTGAGGCAAGACTTCAACCATTCAACTGCGAACAATTCTGCACCCTTTGATGGAACTACATTTGCCCAATAGCGCCCAGTTTTGTGACACTTCACAACCAAGCAAGGCAAAATGCCATCAGCGTCACTCTTTTCCTGCCCTGAATTCAAGTAAAAGTAATCTAGTGAAACATACGGCATCCTACCATCCTCATCCCGAGCTGGGTCACCGCTTCTGTGGCGTTGGCCCGTTACCCGAGCCCTCTGGCAGTGAAGACACCAGCTTCGGTGAACAACGTGCCCAGCAGCACGGTGCTCCTGTATTTCTCGGTCGGTAGGATCTGCGGGGGACCGCTTCACGATCACCTGCCTCTGCTCTTCTCCAATCTCTTCTGAAGACTGGTGGCCGTCTTCTGCGGCCTCATCGCCACCAAGGTCTCCTGCCGACGCGGCTGGAGCACCTTCATCGTCCAGTGGCTGCAGCTCCGGACTTACACCCGTTCGGGAGGCCCGTGAAAAGAGCCTTCCGAGGTGCCCGGTGCGATCCAAAAGTCCATCAAATAGATCCCATTGCGGACCTTGACAGGTGTCATGCAATTGTGCTTCTTGTGCAGCTTCTCCATGAAGGCTGCATATTCCTTTCCAGCCTGGGAGTTCCTGGGAATGAGTTGACCTCCATGTGCTCCCAGCGCCATATAGTGATGTCGCGCAACCTTTGCGCCTGACGCCAAAGTGCGGTGGACTCCTGTCACACGCCCTTCCAACACCTTGGCACTTCCGTAGACATCTGTGCCCTTGAGCACTACACCACCTTCGTCAGCAAGGCACTCTGCTGACGCCGTCTTGTAGTTGACGTCCTGTGGTGGGGTCCTGGCATGTCCATCCAGGTTCAAGTCTTTCGGGATCGCCGTCGCGGCGGCTCCCGTGTCCAGATTCACTTCAATCTTCCTCCATCCATCACGCTCTTCCACCACGTGTGGCTCTCCAGGCGATCCACCCAGAGGAGCCAAGAGCGAACTGAGGTAGTTGCTGTTACTCTCAGTGTCACCACCACCATCGTCTTCATCTTCTTCCGGATCCCATCCGTGTCGTCGGTCACGGTCTCGACCTTCCTTCTCCTTTGCTCGTTGCTCGGCCTTCTCGGCCTTCTGTCTTTCACGTCGGGCGGCATTTTTCCGACGGTAGTAGTCGGGCCCTCTGATTCTCGGCCCTTGTTCCTTCTTCTTTGTGGGCTTCTCCAAGGTCTCTTGCTCGTCCTCGGGAAACTGCCGGAAGGATTCCTTCTCCCGGCGGCTCAAAGCCACAGCTTCCTTCTGAGGTTCCAGGGGCTTATCCTTGTCGCGCTCCCTCTCGTCGATGATCTCGGTCTCCACATCGGCCTTAAGACCTTCCACATCTTGCTTCTTGGAACCTGAGTTCAGCTGAGCGTGCTCTTCATGCCATTCCGCATCCAGGCGCATGCGCTCCCTGGCGCGGTCAATGACACCATCTTTACGGTCTAAGATGGCTCTACGGCGGCCTTTTTCGTTCTTCCAAGCGATGTGGTGCGCCTTGCCAGACGCGACATCCGCATAGTACCTGGAATCATGGAATGACTGGTCATTGAGGTTGTCCGCCGTGATTGCCACTGACCTTCTCGGTGCACGCTGCTGCAGCTCGTTCTTCTGGCGCTCAAGTTCCCTCTTCAACTCGGGGTCATTGGTCTTCTCGGCATCCAGCATCAGCTGCGTGGCAAGCGTGCCACGAAGCACCGAGAGTGAACCGCTGGTGAGCCCTGAGTTCGTCTTGGGCTTTGGCTTCGCCTTGATAGCTGGCGCCCCTTCACTTTTAGGCTTCGTGTTCTTGGCGTCGGTGCGCTCCTCCGGCTCGACCTCGTTCTTCTTCTCTGGCTTGATCTCGAGCTTCTTCCGCTTGTGCGGAGGTGGCCCGGGAGGACTCCTGGGTGTCCTCATGCCGGGCGGCAAGTCTCCAACCGAGGCAGTCGAAGATCTTGCTTCACCAGCCCTTCTGGCGTCGGCCTTACTCTTCAAGTAGTCGCCAACGCTACCCCTTGGGGTTCGGCTGACTGTTCTGTCACTGGCCGCTGGAGTCTCGCTCTTGCGCCTTGCGGCATTCTTCGGAGTGGCCGTTCTGTCAACCAACTCCCTGTTCCTGCCGCTGCTTTCACTTCTGGCCCTGCGTCTCCCATGTCGGTCATCATCACGATCGCGCTTCGGCCTTGAGTCATGCCGCTTGCGCCTTGACCTATCACGGGATCTTTCTTCGGGCTCTGGTTCCCTTCGGGGTGAGGAACGTCTTCGACGGCTCCTGTCACGTTCTGAGCTTCTCTGCTCTCGGTCACCTTGGGCCCTCAGTTGGTCACGCAGCCTGTAGTTCTCGTCGATCAACCTCATCATCATATCGACCGAGCGATCTCCGGAAGAACCAGTTCCAGAGTCTCGCAACCCGGCATCTGTGCCACGTGGGAGGTTCCTTAGTGCTGCAACCAAGCTGTCAGCAAGTCCCGAGCGGCTCTCGGAATCGCTATGCCGCTTGGTCACCATGGCGGGACGGTGCAACGCGCCTAGAGAAAGGTAATTACCCTCCAGGCTTGAGCCCTGACCGCCTTCAGTCCAGTTGTTCCAACCGGATTCATCATGACCTTCCCATCCACTGGCATCCCAAGACCCGGCCTGCTCCTCAGCTTCTGGTTCCTTCTCAGCCTCAACATTGCCCATAGCTTTTCCTTTACCTTTGTTGTTCTTTCCTTTGCCTTTGTCTTTGCCTTTGGTGGTCTTTCCACCTCCTTTGCTTCCTCCTTTCGATCCTTTCGGAGATCCTTTCTTTCCACCTGAGTTGGACTGCTGACCGCCTTTCTGCCCTTTTCCTTGCTTACCAGACTTTCCCTGCGAAGAAGCTTTTCCTCCACCTGGTGCCCAGCAGTCGGACTTGAAGTGACCTGGCTTTCCGCAGTTGTGACAAACCTTCTTGGCTTTGTCGTTACCGAAGGCTCCAATGTCCATTGGCTGGACTCCTCCGGTGTCAACGTACGAACCTGCCTTGAGCTTCAGCCCGATCCTCGTTTCCAAGTAGGTCGACAATTCTTTGCGTACCTCCTGGTAATCGGCAAATCGTGCCTGATTAAGTTGAAGATGCCTTTCAACCTCGACCGGACAAATCGACTCTAAGATCGATATCTTTATGTCTTCATCCAACGTTGGCCTGGTGCCATCAGTTTTGCGTCGATTCTCGTATTGTCTAACCTGGTCTTCCCAGATTTCGACCGCTGCGCTCAACTCTTCCACCTTGCCACAACGGTTAGGACTGAGCACGCTACGGAGCAACGCTCGTCGGCGTCCCCCTGTCGACGGGTCATACCTCTTGCAAAGTCTCCTCCAAGCCTCTAAGCCCTTTCCTTTCCCTGAGCTTCTAACCAGCGTGAACGCTTCCTTCTCGCAGAGCGTCTGAAGGACCGCGTAAAGCTGCGCATCCTTGGCTTCCAAGTCTGGGATTGCCTCCTGAGCAGGATTGACGTCTCCAAACTCGGCTGTCATTGAAGAGGTGCTGATTGGGTCGGTCTCATCTTCCGCCCAAGCCATAGCTTTCCCAAAGTCATCATGGACTGACTCCACAAACGCTTCAAGTCGGATCTTCCATTGCAAGAAATCCGCACTTCCATCATAGTTGTTTGGTTTTGCCAACCCGCGGTTGTCTACCAAAGTCAATTTCCTGTCAGGCTTCTTAGATGCTTCCAAGATGGCCTTCTGCGTGTTCACCATCTCCTCCAAAGTTGCCTGAACCGCTCCTGAAGCTTGCACTGCCTGGAGTCTGGTATTCAGGTCCTCTTCTCTCCTTCGGCTCTCCTGCAGCTCCTGCCGCAACGTCTGGATCTGCGCCACGATCTCCTCCATGGTCGCCATCACGGCTCCTCAGGCAATTCCGGCTCAGCGTATGCAACTCCCGGTGGAGACAACCGAGAGTTCAGCAGCCGTCGCCTGAACTCCGAAGTCTGCACCAAGTCCTGTAGGTGCTGCCCTAAGTGGCCGAAGATCCTCTGCAACCTGCGGATCCTGAACAACCTGTTAACCAACCGGTACCACAACCTTACCACTCTGTCACCAAGGGTTTCGATGGGGATCCAAAGGTTTTGCATCTACTGGAGCTTAACCGAGCGCTCCGCTACCATGATCAGAAAATTGCAACACTCCTATTTTACTTGAGCCAAAACAAGGTACATACACCTCATGGTTTATGAGGGTACGTGTCCCGAATCATATACATATCCATATACATATACATATACATATACATATGCATACCTACATACCTACATACATACATACATAGCATAGCATAGCATAGCATAGCATAGCGTATACATATATATATAATTAAATATATTCATTATCATTATCATTATTATCATTATTATCATTATTATTATTATCATTATTATTATTATCATTATGATCATTATGATCATTATTATCATTATTATTATTATCATTATTATCATTATTATCATTATTATTATTATCATTATGATCATTATTATCATTATTATCATTATTATCATTATTATCATTATTATTATTATCATTATCATTATTATCATTATTATCATTATTATCATTATTATCATTATTATTATTATCATTATGATCATTATTATCATTATTATTATCATTATGATCATTATTATCATTATTATTATTATCATTATTATCATTATTATCATTATTATTATTATCATTATGATCATTATTATCATTATGATCATTATTATCATTATTATTATTATCATTATGATCATTATTATTATTATCATTATGATCATTATTATCATTATTATTATTATCATTATTATCAGTATTATCATTATTATTATTATCATTATTATCATTATTATCATTATTATTATTATCATTATGATCATTATTATCATTATTATTATTATCATTATTATCATTATTATCATTATTATCATTATGATCATTATTATCATTATTATCATTATTATCATTATTATCATTATTATTATTTTCATTATTATTATTATCATTATTATCATTATTATCATTATTATCATTATTATCATTATTATCATTATCATTATTATCATTATTATCATTATCATTATTATCATTATTATCATTATTATCATTATTATCATTATTATCATTATTATCATTATTATTATTATCATTATGATCATTATTGTCATTATTATCATTATTATCATTATTATCATTATTATTATTATCATTATTATTATTATCATTATTATCATTATTATCATTATTATCATTATTATTATTATCATTATGATCATTATTATCATTATTATTATTATTATTATCATTATTATTATATACACATATACACATATACACATATACACATATACACATATACACATATACACATATACATTTATTATTATTATTATCATTATTATCATTATTATCATTATTATCATTATTATTATTATCATTATGATCATTATTATCATTATTATCATTATTATCATTATTATCATTATTATCATTATTATCATTATTATTATTATCATTATGATCATTATTATCATTATTATCATTATTATCATTATTATCATTATCATTATGATCATTATTATTATTATCATTATGATCATTATTATCATTATTATTATTATCATTATTATCAGTATTATCATTATTATTATTATCATTATTATCATTATTATCATTATTATTATTATCATTATGATCATTATTATCATTATTATTATTATCATTATTATCATTATTATCATTATTATCATTATGATCATTATTATCATTATTATCATTATTATCATTATTATCATTATTATTATTTTCATTATTATTATTATCATTATTATCATTATTATCATTATTATTATTATCATTATGATCATTATTATTATTATCATTATGATCATTATTATCATTATTATTATTATCATTATTATCAGTATTATTATTATCATTATGATCATTATTATCATTATTATTATTATCATTATTATCAGTATTATTATATACACATATACACATATACACATATACACATATACACATATACACATATACATTTCTTATTATTATTACATATACATATACATATACATCTACATCTACATCTACATCTACATCTACATCTACATCTACATCTACATCTACATCTACACATACATACATACATACGTACATACATACATTACATTACATAACATAACATAACATAACATAACATAGCATAGCATAGCATAACATAACATTACATTACATATATATATATATACATACATATACATGTATATATATATATTACATAGTTATAGACATATACATATACATGTACATGTACGTGTACATTTACATTTGCATACACATATACATATGTATACAATCAACAAAATGATGCAAGGCAACAATGATCAATTCTAGGGAACAAAAAATGTTGTGGAAGTTTGAATATAGGGGTGTCCTGTAGACGGGGATTTCATGATGGAAATTGGGGATGGAACCCACAATAGCGTTGTGATGTAACCCATATACGTAACTCATAAAGATAGGGATTTAACTATTTCACCCATTAATTGTCCATCAATATATCTGGCCTTTGTCCATACTTTCAGGATGGGCCGCAAACATTGCCAGTTTGGTGGGAGATGTGATCATCATCAATTTGAAGATACCCTCTTTTCAGACAAACCCAGATGACAAGGGGAAGAAGATATAACCTTAAGGAATCAAGGAAAAAATGGAAAAAGTTGAATGACATGGAGATGTCACAAATAAAAAAAGTGGAATTAATGCTGCATACCAAAAGGTACAAAAGGTATTCCCCTTCCTGTGCTGGTTCAATTCCCCTGCGTTCAACATATCTATCCAGCTAGGCCGCGTGTAGCTCATGACTGAGCTCTTGCCTGCCATCAAGAGCAAGTGAGGGTTCACATTTTGATATCAAATTGAAGCTCCTGGGGCCCAAAGATATATATATATATATGTATGGATAAATTACAACAACTCACTAACGCAAAAGACGGCTATTTTGGGATAGTTACCCTTACTAACCAGCATTCCAATGACGTCACAGAGAGGTCGTTAAAATTTCTCCAAACACACATATATATATACATACTGTATATATATACACACATATACACTGTGTACATATATATATATATATGTATATATATATATGTATATATATATAGAGAGAGAGAGAGACATATAAACAGTGCATACATGATATCTATGCGCACATGGCCCCCCCTTCTCATTGCTACCATTCTACCCACTTGTCTCGTCATTTTGAGGTCCTGCAGTCTCCAGCTTGGAGGTACTTAACCTTGATCTTGACCCATACCTAAAGTGGGTCCAAAAAAACACAAGGACCCAAATCTCCTCCAAAATATGCGGATGAATCAAACTATCTACGAAATACCATATTTGGGGAGCATGAACATCCATAAACACCAGCAATCTTGCTGTTCACCTAGAAGAACCATGGGTTTTGATCCAGAACCAGATGAATTTCCAGCCGCCGATCTCACCTGTCAAGCCGATGTTGGTCTCCTCGTCCTCCTGGGATGTGCAAATATGTCCATTGCCAGGTTAGATTACCGGGATTACCAATGGTTACCCACTTTACAAATTTCATGACTTCTTTGGGCAGCCCTGGAAACTTGGTTGCAGACATTGACATCCATCAACGGACTCCATCTTGCCATCCTCTTATACTGAAAATGGTTCATCAAACAATCCAGATTCGTTGGGACTTTGGGCTGGCGAATGCGTCACAAAAGTTGCAGTTATCACCATGCAGGTAGAGGATCAAACCTGGGACCCCGGAAAAAAGGAAAAGAGAAAAGTGATTCGATTGTAATTGGTAGTGTATTTCTGTGCTGTCAAAATTGGAGGATCCAATTCTTGGTCTATGCAAAATGGAGTCCGTATGGAGTGCCCTAAAGAATTGCCCCAGATTCATCTATGTACATAGTGACTCGACCAGCTTGACCGAAAAACCTGGAAATGTCTCAGATCAGGAACACCACCAACTATTTCTGCTACTCCACTTCTTGGGCCAGTAGGATAAGTAGGATTTAGGATGGGATCTATCTATAGTCCGATGGGGGTATACACAAACTTATATCCCATCAATCTCTATTTATGATGGGATAAATGTGTACTTAAATAACTATATATATATGCCTACCTATGATTTATGATGGGGTTATCACCAAACAAACATCACTTGGTGAGGGGCTATCCCCCTGTGCCTTCCCCCGTGCCGTGCGCTTGACACGGTTGACATCCTCCAAAGGCGCCAAGGTCCACAACAGCACATCGTCCAAACCATCGCACCTCAGAATGGGGATCTCATGGTAATACCTACCGGACCTACCCTCTTTTCTAATCAAACGTCGCAATAAAAAATCCCCTAAAGATAGAGATAATAGAGGCTAAAAGTGCCACGAAAGCTTCTTAGGGGATTTTCCATTGCGGGAACATCATCGAACTATTGGTGGATTTTCAAGCCATGGAGCTGATTACCGGGTAGTGAAAATGGAGCACCCATGCAGCCGTGGCATCTGTATAAAATGCTAAACAGAGATCTTATACCCTTTTTTCTGGTTCCAGACACTGAAGAGTGCAAAGAAAATCGTGGAAATGCCATCATCCACGAGATCATTTTCTATGAAGACTGGCTTTTTCCTCCCCAAAAACCTTGAAGTGCCGGAAGATGCCGGAAGCTTGGGCCGCCCATTTCGCCATGGCCCCAACCTCCAAGTATCTTCAAAGAAGCTTCGGATCTCAAGGCCTGGCCACCGATGGCCACCGACAACCGGACAGCGCTCCCCAAACGCGCTCCACGACCCGCCTCCCATGCCGGGCACTTTGCTGTCAGCCTTGTCCCGTTTGTAGCCTGCTGCTAAGATGTACACCTCAAAGGTCTTAGAACCTGCGCAGTTTGGGACATTTTGGTAGAAATCTGAGATGAAATTTGGGGAGCCGGATGATCCGGGATCCTTTATTCATGAAAAACCTGTAATTTGAAGTTCATGCCACCCCTTATTTCGGTGCGTAAATCTTACCATGTTGAGCATTGTTTGGGGGTGATCTGCGCCAAGTTTTTGCAGCTGCGCCAGCTCACAGAATCAGGGCTTGGAGGAGATGACCCATGGTGACCCATGGTGACCCACAGCCTTCGGGGCTGAAGACATGAACACGCTGAAAGAGCTTTCGCAGCGAACCTCCAGGGCTGGCGTTGACAGGTGAATTTTTTCAGTGCCCACAGGTCAATGGTTGAATCTTGGACCCGAAACCACTGGGTTTACCCAGAAGGCAAAAGGGTTAAACCCCGATTGTCTTCCCTCAAACTAAGTCTGGGATTAGTAGTTCACAAGGCAGCTAGAAGGGCTGGGTTGGCCCACCAAATGCCATCATTTACAGTATATACCTTAAGTCGTTTTGAAGAATGGAGGGCCACCCGACCTTTTTTTTTCAACCATTCCGATTTCAGGACATCCATTTCACCCTGGATGGTTCATAGCAAACATCATTTGTTGGTCAACTCCTGGGAATGCATGGCTGCATGGCCTGCAATGAAGAAGAGCACTGGGTGCAAAGGGAGCCCAGGCCACACCATCACCAGACTTCCATCCTGGTTCCACTGGTTCCGTGGATCCCGCGCAGGATCTGGGTCACAACCCCCCTTGAGAACTAGGAGTGTTGTAACTGGGATTCCGGCTCAAGTTCTAGCCCTCAAGAGGATCCTTTAGGTAGTCAAAACCCAAGGAGTAATCACAAGGTTTTATCTTTGGTGGCCGTGACCATTTGGTCTCGGGGTACCCAAAGCCTTAACCGAGGACATTTCTTGGGATATGATGGCCACAGTGTTCGTGATGTCTTCCATGGTTCGTGTTCTTGGTTCTATACCCTGGCGTGCGTGCTCTATCCCCCATTTTTACACAAATGACCGCCGGTTTGATCCCAACTAAGCTTGACATAACTCAAGAGAAACCTTCCCCAATATTACCATGTGGTGAACCTTACCCTCTGGTACTTTGACATGGCTCCTTGGAGAATCCTCCACTATTCTAAATTGGGGGATGCCCCAGTAAGTGGCCGCTGCAAAATTGGGGAAAATGATGACAAAACCTGAGATCGTTGAGGCAGGCCATTGAGAGCCATACGCAATTACCTCAAATTGGGAACCCCCAAATCCCATTGTGGGTCACACACAAACCGCAACAAACTCAAATGTTACAGTCCCCCCCATCTAAAAAAAAACTTAAATCCCGAATGATATCGCGCAAAATACATCCTATTATCATCCAAGTTATGGTAAATCCCTGCAGTGTTCTCAGTGCCATCATACACCATCTCGATTGTATCCCCCATTGTGGGTTTAGTTTCAGACCCATTTATCAAATGTTAGCTAAATTAAATCCCATCATACTGTATCCCATGATTGATATATCCCATTATGTATATATACATATATATATATATATCATTATGCATAATCCCATTATCGCCCACTATATTTCTATATCCAGTCATATCCAGTCATATCCCACTTATAGATATCTCTACAGTATATATATATATATTATATATATATCCAATATTATCCAATTATCCCAGTCAACTTGTTTGTATTTCCTTTTTTTTCATCCCTGCCACAGTATATACCTACCATATCCATTGACTCATCCCATGAACATCCATGAATCAATGCGACACAAAATCATAGAGTGGAAAACCATGGAAAACCCAATAAAAATGATGGAAATGATGGCATCCATCAAGATCCAAAAAGAAATCTCTCCAAAAAAACCGAAAAAACACATGACCCATCCCGGTCCAGCGGTCCAGCGCACCTTGGCCAGCCGTCCCAGCGTGATCGCCAGGCAGTTCTTGATGGCCCGCAGGCGACGTCTCACCCGATGCCCCCGGGTGAGGCCCACCACACCGTAGCCTGACCCCAGAGGCTTCACCGAAAATCCGCAGAGTTTCCTCGAAATTGGTGGCTTTTAACCAGAAACGATCGTTTAAGATGGTTCAACGAATCAAGCTGTGTGGATTCAGAAATGTTGGTCTTAGCAACGACTGTTTTTTTTCACCAAAATGCTGGGGAGTATGTATTCTGTATTCAAAAAAGGGTTGGCAACGGAAAAGTGGGATCTCAAACAATAGAAGAAGCTGGAAAGCGGCATTACTAGGCCATGGGACCCTTCTGGCACTGCGTATGGCTGAAAAATATCTCCAAATTTGGAAGGTTTCAGATACAAAGACTCCGTGTTTGGGCCCACACCATTTTTGTTGGAAGAATCAACATGCTGGTTAAACCATATTCTTGCTGGTTGAATGCTTTCAAGCATTCAAACTCATCGTGATTCTTCAAGCACCCCAGTACACCCCAAGCCTGCCACAGTGGAGGGAGGCACTGGCGGCAGCTCGGCATTCTCTTGTACAACGGTGTCCTGCAGGCAGATAGCCAGATGGATAGGATAGGATAGGTAAGGTAAGGCCACTCCACATTTAAGGATGTACTGCTGTAGTGATGTGCCACGCAGCCCATATGTATGTATAGATACAATAAGTATTGTATTATATTATATTATATTATACTATATATAATTATATTATATCATATTGTATCATATTATGTCATGTTATATTATGTTATATTATATTATATTATATGAATATTAATACTAATTTAATATTAATATTGATGTTAATATTAATATTAATATTAATATAATATAATGTCATATCAATATCACTATTAATATTAATATTATATTATATCATATCATATTAATTTTAATTTTAATTGTATATTATATTATATCATATTATATCATATTATATCATATTATATCATATTATCTCATATCGTATCATATTATATCATAATATATCATATCATATCATATCATATCATATTGTATCATATCATATTATATTGTATCACATTATACTATATTATATTATATTATATTGTATTATATTTCATTTAATTTTACTCTATATTATATTATATTATATTATATTATATTATATTGTATTATATTATATTATTTTGTATTATATTATACTACACTACATTATATTATATTATATTATATTAATGTGTTTACACATACACATGAATAAACTCCTTCTTAAAAATACCTCACATCTGGCTTTGTCTACCATTTGAATGGAGTGAAATCACCAAAATATCGCAGGGCCAATCAGTGTAAGAAGGATTCATTGCAATGCGATGCAAAAGGGGGCATCGGCTCTGAGACTCTGAGCGTTTGAAAAACATTCAAAGCAACCAATGTGCTCGTTAATCTGGAAAATTTCTTGCCAGTATTGGTGTCGCTAAAAGTCGCCATGTTCAGGATTTCTTCTAAATGCAGGTAACTATGGTATGGGTCAAGAGACCGAGGCCCCCATGACAATCCAAAAAAATGAAGAGACTAATCTGGAATTCACCAAGTTTGAGATGTTGAATTTGGACCCAGGCCCACATCTGCACGTGGGACCTTCTAAACTGCCTCGAGTCATATTGAGGTCACCATGGCTGCGAAAATTGAAAAATACCCTCAGAATTCCTAGTACCAAACCCAGATGGGCTTGTCTGAAAATAGTGTACCCTAAACCCAATGGTTAATCATCATTATCCCTATGAAAAATGGCAATTGGAGGTATACTGTCCTTCTTTTTCTTCTTCCCTGCAGCCTTCTTGGCCTCGGCCTCGGCTGCCTCCTGTTCCTGCCTGTGCCAGTGTGGACCTATGCGCCTATGCGCACTGGTTCTTTGTTATCGTTATCCAAGTCTTTATCAAATGGGGCGTAGTCTTCGGAGGCTTCCATGCAGAATGCAATCCCGGCGAATGGTAAGGCGTCCCTTCTTCTTGCGAGTATGGGTGACTCCCCTCCAGTGGCCAAAGGATGACCAAGCGGGACCTCAACTGACAGTTAACCATTTGTCATGTGGGTTTGTCATGATTTGTCAACTTTCTGATTGGCGCGGGAAACATGATTTGATCCAGAAAAGGATCTTCACATCCCTCAGGTGTCACCGGTGTCACCACACTTTCCAGTGCTTTCCAGATCTGTTGAGGAAAGGTGGGCACTCGGGGGATTCAGGTCCTTGGTCTCAATGCTTTCAGCGTCCCGCCCCCGTCTGCACCCTGCACCTTTCTTTCAGCTTTTCTTCGTAGTCATCATCGTAAGGGTCCAACAGGCTGGAATCCTCACAATGGCTCAAAACAACCCATTCAGAAGTGGCTTAGATCGGATGTCTGGGCTTTAAAAAAGTGGGATTCAATTTTTCTCACCCACTTGCATTGTACCCAAGTTTTTTCCTCAAAGGTTGTGGGAAGCTGAGATTTTTTGCAGAGCCAAGCCCAGCTAGAAAAATCCTGCAATTTCTCCAGCCTCGTTGACGTTGAAGAGAACATTGACCTGATCGATTAGTGTAGTGGGGATCATGCAATATCACCCCATGAAAATAATCCTTGCAGACCCCACTTCAGTAGCGGGATACAAGACTCAACTTCCCAATCGCTGTACAATGCGAGGTTTGTTTGCAGAGAGGCATGACTTGGACTTGGGATATTAGGATAAAAATGGATGAAATATGATCAACTATATATATATATAATTATGTATATATGCATATTCTGTATATATATATAATTATGTATAGAACCGTCAGATAATTGCCTTTTCTGAGTACATACAGCTTTCCGTTGCCACCAAGGGGCGAAGGCCAAGGGGAAGGTGGGTGGACTGGGCACCAACCCCCCCGTCTCCCCGAGCAGTTCGTCAATCTGGAACTGATCCTGGCACAATGGCAATGTTAGGACACGTTGAGTATAGGGAGTTGTTTTGGAGCTGGCCCCTCAACTCCCTCAACCTCACTTCCGGTCATTGGCGCTTGAGTCGCTTGAGTCCTGAATTCCGGTACCTTGTACCCATTGAGGGTCCCCACATCGAAGCGCCCCGACCAAATACCAACAATTGTCGGCTTGCTGGTCCTTTGCTTCTGCAGGATCCAGCTGAACAAACTGAAGCAGGTCCTGTGGAAAGGTGAAGCTGGGTGAGGTCTTGGCACGAGTCTTAGCGAAGCTGTGAGGAAAAGAAGGGTGCCTCCTTCTGGTTCTCATCATCGTCGTCGTCGTGGCCGTCATCATCGTCATCATCGTCGTCATCATCGTCCTTGTCCTCCTCATCATCATCATCATCATCATCATCCTCATCCTCATCCTCATCCTCATCATCCTCATCCTCATCATCATCATCATCCTCATCCTCATCATCATCATCATCATCATCCTCATCCTCATCATCCTCATCCTCATCCTCATCATCATCATCATCATCATCATCCTCGTCGTCGTCCTCATCCTCATCATCATCATCATCATCATCATCATCATCATCCTCGTCGTCGTCGTCCTCGTCCTCGTCCTCATCCTCATCATCATCATCACCATCATCATCATCCTCATCCTCATCATCCTCATCCTCATCCTCATCATCATCATCATCATCATCATCATCATCCTCATACTCATCCTCATCCTCATCATCCTCATCCTCATCATCATCATCATCATCCTCATCCTCATCCTCATCATCCTCATCCTCATCCTCATCCTCATCATCATCATCATCATCATCCTCGTCGTCGTCGTCCTCGTCCTCGTGCTCATCCTCATCATCATCATCATCATCATCATCATCATCATCATCCTCGTCGTCGTCGTCCTCGTCCTCGTCCTCGTCATCGTCATCGTCATCATCATCATCCTCATCATCATCATCATCGTCGTCGTCGTCGTCGTTGTCGTCGTCATCATCATCGTCATCGTCATCATGGTCAAACTCAGTAACACTCATAGACTGAGACTTCTTGACATCGCGCAGAAGTCGACTGCGTTTGCAAGTTGTCCTTCCAACCATCTCCTCTTAAACAGGCTTTGGTACATCAGATTCTCGGGTTCAAGAGAATCAAACTGCAAGTTTGTGGGGGCCGCAACCAAAAATACATCCACCACTCGCGATTTGTGGCAAGTCATTATGGTGATTCATTCTCCCAAAAAAATCTTTAAAAAAAAACGTGGCTCACTGTTTTGAGACCTTACACTCCTTGAAACAACTGTTTGGAAGTCGAAAATGCCATGCCAGGAATTCAATGTTCTCACTGAGAATGAACTCGTTTCCTTTTGAAAAGAATTGATTCATAAAGCAAATATATATATATATATATCCAACTTTTGGGCTGGCTCTGGCCATGCCAGTTCCCCCATTCCCAGCCTCGTTCCCTGGAGGTGGCTTCATCGGCCCCACGCAGATGCCGGACCATCCCAGCTTAGTGAGGAAGTCCGCCAGCACAGGCGTCATTGGCGCAGTGCCCATGTGGAGAAAGGCCTGGGAGATCGGAGGCCCTGCCACGGAGTGCAGTTTGACAATTGGGGTCTGCAAAACTGGCTGCAAACCCCATGGCATCCCATGGGTCCCATGGTTTATCATCGTTTGAAATGGTCATAACTTGGGATCGACCCCGTTTTTGGATCAACCCCATTTGACAAGGCCAAGAGACACAGCTTTGCTTCCGCTTCTTGGGACGCTGCAGCAGCGGTCGCCAGCTGGGTTCGTTTTGGGCGAAGAGGTTGCTGTGCACCGTCTTAGATGGGAGGTGCCGGGGTGAAAATGTAAGGATTTCTTAGATTTTCCACCAAGAATCGCCCAAACCATGGAGATGTTAGTTGGATCAAAAAACATAGGGAGAAGAAAGGCCATCTCAACCCCGCAGCGATCAACGAGCCCTTCTTGATTTCAGGTCCATTTCTTCAGGTGATCACCCCTTTGGAGAACCCCCAGAGATCCAGCGACGAGTCACGGAATCGTCCTGGTGGACGTGGAGCAAAGGAATCTGCTGAAAGCGCTGCCAGTTCTCCGCGTCCATACGCCTTGAAAGTTTGATGGCTGATGGTTAAACAAACACCAGAATTGGTTCATCTTTTTTGTCGATTCCCAAAAATTGAATGATTGATCTATAGCTAAAGAATGCTAAACAAGGATTTGGACTGGAAGGTCAAAAGAAAGGGCCAAGTTTCAAGAGGCTTTGATGGGTTCAGCCCAAAATGGTCCACCAACGAATGGTCCATTGACCCCAAGTTCAGAACCAGAAAAACTCAGACTCTCAACCCCAACAAAAGTGCTGACGCTAACACTCATACTTAGCATGTAAGTGGATATTAAGTGGATAACTTGTATATCAGTCTGGTGAACAAGTCCCTGATTGCTCTGTGTTCACCATCGAGGTGGAAGCGACTTGCTGACCTTGTTCATTGATAGTCAGCATGTTGCGGAGGGGCACGCCATCTTCATTGTTCAAACTAGGTGTCAACCCAGTTCATTGGTGATGGTCCCAAAAATACTTATAATTCACACTATCAACACTACACCCCATGAGAGACTGGGGTTTACAGTGATGGTGGGCTGACACTCACGAACCGTCACTAACCAATGATTACCTGTCATCTCACATTAGTTTCACCCAGTAATATCATGTGACATCCACAGTTATATAGCAGCTACGTACTAGTACCCTAGTGGCAGTTGATTGAACAAAATTCACAACTGTCCAATTGTCCAACCAGTTTGCACTTCCAAAAGTAATAAAGAACAGTTCAATACTTAAATGCCCCTTTTTTGTTGTTTGAATCACTGAAAAACATGTTTTTTTTACTCATCCTCTAGGAATCCCCGGCCTGGCAGCTTGAAGAATGGCTTCCATCATCACTTCCACCCCAGGACTCTTCTGGATCATGGCATCATAGGCGTCCTAGGGCTGGAGTTTTCCGCCCCGTGACGACTGGGGGTACCCCGGGTACCATCATCCAGTCGTGACCACCATGGTGACGACTGAGGATCCCTGACAAGAGAAAAGCCCATATGAATGAAGACAATGGAGATGATCATGCTGATGATAAAATGATGATCGTCATGATGTCTCACACGGGGGACACGGTGAAACCAAAGGTTTGGTTTACCTGATTTGAAACAACCAGTGAAGCGGAACTGCATAATAGGGGGCCGTCACCCAAATCTACGGGTCAATGGTCATCTTCCCCATTAATCGCCATCAATTGTGGAAACATCCCCGTTTTCAGACAAACCTGTCAGGATGGAGGAAAATCTACGAGCCATGGTTTTTACCCCAGACGGTTAAACGAGATTAAACCCTACAAAAATCTGCATGATTTTCCCCATGGCCTCGATTTTTTTCAATATAATATTGTATAATATATATATATATACATATATATATATATGTATGTATATATATATGTGTGTGTGTGTGTCTGTGTGTGTGGATTCCCTAGATCTCCGTAGAAATCCCCCAGATCCCTATCCCGTCCCGTGCCCGGCGCCGGAGCGTTGCCTGCACCATGGAGGGCGCATCAAAGGCCGCGTCGGGTAAACCCAGGGGCGTACCGGAAGCCTCGATGCGCTCGGCCACGCGCTGCCTGGCGGATTGACTTGCTCTGTTTGAAGTATCTTTACAATAGACGCAAACATGTATTATGTATATGTAAGGTATATGTATATGATATCATATGTATATGTACATGTATATGTATCTGTATACGTATATGTATATGTATGTGTATATGTATATGTATATCTATATGTATATGTATATGTGTATGTGTATGATATATGTATATGTTCTATTGGAAAGGACTGTTGTGAGCGGTGAGTTTCAAGCTTTTGGGGTAGACATTCAATGAAGAAACTCACACTCACAACAGTTCGTTCTCAATGTAGCCTATCCTATAGCACGTCTCTTCACAAAAGCATGTGTCTGGCACATCAACGCTCTGGTCTGTCACACTTCCACCAAGATTAATCATCCTGATTAGCAATGACTAATCCAAACCCCAAAACAAATGTTTCCACAACTACCTTGACCTCTGGACTAGTTGCCAAGTCTTTGTTTTGGATGGATGCATGCATGCATGGCATGCATCTATGTATCTATCTATGTCTCTATGTCTCTGTCTCTATGGCTTTATGTCTCTATGTATCTATGTCTTTATGTCTCTATGTCTTTATGTCTCTTTGTATGTGTGTCTCGATGTCTCTATGTATCTATGTCTCTATGTCTCTTTGCGTCTGTGTATCTCAGTCTCTATGTCTCTTTGTATCTATGTCTCTTCGTATCTATGTTTCTATGTGTCTATGTATCTATGCTTCTATGTCTCTATGTATCTATGTATTTTTGAGTCTATGTAAGTCTCACTGCAGCTGAGCGTGCTTGATCAAGCACTTTCATTCTCACACGTCGATTGATCAAATTAAACATGATAGATCAAGATAAACATGCCAAAGCAGCTCTCTGGTGCAAAGCACACCTTTTTAGAGCAGACTGCTCGTGGCATGGGGTGAGCAGTGGATCTGAATGGACGAGAAATGAAATCTCTGAGCAAAATTCAGACTCAGGCGAAGTAACTGTGCCACGCAACCCAGATCAAATAAGTGATCTGCAAATGAAAAAGATCATCAAACCAAAAAGCTCAAACACTAGTCTTTCGCAGACTATGTCTCAGCAAGGGTAAGAGATCAAAGCTGGCACAATCACAGGCCCCTTCCAAGAGCGTCCAGTCATACACACACAAGTGGGTGGAGCCAAGGATCCACCCACCCTGTCGAAACAGGGTGGGCGGGCAGGGTGTTTCGACCTGGAAGTGATCACTGCTTTGATCTTTGAGGCCAAAATGGCAAAGAGCATTCCTCAGTGATCACAAATGGAATGACATGTTGAACAACACGTTAAAAAGAAACGAATGTGACTGAACATCTGCCTAGAGACCTCGACCTATCCCAAACCTACCTCACCGATGATATGTCAACGTCTCACTGCAGCTGAGCATGCTTGATCAAGCACTTTCACTCTCACACGTCGATTGATCAAATTAAAACTTGAATGAACAAACAACTGAATGATAGATCAAGATAAACATGCCAAAGCAGGCAACGCACACCTTTTTAGAGCAGACTGCTCGTGGCATGGGGTGAGCAGTGGATCTGAATGGACGAGAAATGCAATCTCTGAGCAAAATTCAGACTCAGGCGAAGTAACTGTGCCACGCAACCCAGATCAAATAAGTGATCTGCAAATGAAAAAGATCATCGAACCAAAAAGCTCAAACACTAGTCTTTCGCAGACTATGTCTCAGCAAGGGTAAGAGATCAAAGCTGGCACAATCACAGACCCAGGCCCTCTCAGCCATTAGTTGAAAAACAAGGCGGCCAAGATGCCTGAACAGTACGCCATCCTACTGCCTCCCCTACATGGAGCCTGTTTCTTGAAGGCATGTCCGCTGGATTGGCATCCGTAGATACCCTGTCAATAAAAACGCGAACCCTCAAGCTAGATCCCACAAGATAGAAATCACTTGGCAGAGATCCTCGCGACTGGAGCAGCCTTTGACCAAGGCGCCTTCAACGGCTTCCGAGTCGATCAACAAAATCACATCTGCACCTCTGATTTGATCAGCAAAAGTTTCAAACGCGAGAACTGCTGCCATCATTTCGACAGGAACAATTTGGGTTGTCCGCTGGAGCCAGCGTCTCTTCACGGACTCTGGGATGACAGCAGTGAACTGAACAGGGGTCCTACGTCTACGATCAAAGATGACAGCACCTACGCGATCAGGCAACTTCTCACTAGATCTAGGGTCAGGAGTGAACCCATCGGTGAAAATGACTGAATCCGCAGGCTTCGAACAAATTAAATCGATCGGACGAGGGGGACCTGAAGTGACCAACTTCTTCCACTGATCGAGCACTGCCTGCAGCGGGGCATCCAGAGCAAACTCGTTCTTAATGGGGAACCTGAGGTACTGCCTTTCAGAGATCACGCGCAGAAAGGCCCTTCCAGAGCTGAGATGCCCCAAACATAAGTTTTCCTTTGAGCTTGCCCGCTGACCCTGGGTCGAGCAGACCTGATTGCAAAATGGAGTCAATCTCGCTAGCAGCTAGCAATTTCGTCTTTGCGCTCGGGCTTGATCTCGAGCTGGAGCTTCTCCAGGTTGTAGGTCACACCCAGGATAGTGGGGGTAGACGAAAGCTGGAGCTTCTTCTGATCAAACTTTGCGCCTAGCCAAAAATGAACGCGTTCTGCCACTTCACGAGCGGAGGGCGCAGTTCCAGCTGGCTCAAAGCCATACTTGTCATCATAGAAGCTGAAAGCTACTAGCCCAAAGATTGAAACCAAAAATTCGTTGATGGCTGCCGATCGGCGGTTGTAATTGTACACTGCCGAAACCAAGCCACACGAATGACCCACCATGACGAAAAAGTTTGGGGCACCCGATTCAGGGTTCTTCAAGTAGATCACCGAAAACTTCCTCTGATCAGGACGAACTGCTACTTGTCTGTAGGCTTTGTGCTCATCAAGCACCCAACCTACCAGCTCATCGTCAGGCTTCAGCGAGCGCAACCGTCTGAGCGCAGCAACATTCGAGTCTGTCGAGGGCAGCTGTGGCTTCTCCGTGATCACTGTGATTTGGTTGATCATGTTCGTCGTAGCGCTGTCGCACCCCCGAACTTTGTTCTTCTGCACTACTTCGAAACGCTGTGTTGGGATCCAGTCCTCGCAGTCCAAGATCTTCGAGACTTGAGCTTCTTCAGAAAAAGGACCTAAACATGAACCCTCAGTCACATCTTCGATCGAAGCTTCCCAATTTTTTCGCAGATTGTCAGACACTGGTACTCCGTGAGCACGAGATATGATTTTCCTCCGCAGAGCCCAGGCCCGCTTCAAAGCATCTTGTACAGGGAGAGCTTTCTGAGGCTTCGTGTAGGGAGGCCAACGACCAGTCGGAGCAATCGGCCCGACAATCGGGAAGCCGTGCAGAAAAACGGGAAGATCTTTATCCACAGACTTGCACGCACTGAGCATCTCAGCATAGAGCTCGACATGGCAAACTTGGCCTAGAACAGGTTCCACACCATCATCAACACCAAGGAGCAATCTGCGCAATGCCGGATCCGGCTGTTGATGGATCAATGCCACAGACCAAAAAAGCAAGGCACGCGCTCGATGTTCCCAGTAGGTGAGCAGCTGATATCGCTCCTGCACAATAACAGAAGCAGGGCGTGCTAGATTTTGCAGAGCTTGATGAGCCGGATCAGGCAAAGGAGTCTCCACTGTAAACGGGTGGATGGCCAGCATGGCAGCGCGAACGGCTTGGCCCGGCTCCAACTCCACATCGAGCCCCACGCTTGAGTTGATAACCAGCCCACTGAGCTTTCAGTGCAGTATCTGCTTGGCGATGGCCAGGCCAAGGTTTGCTGGATCCAAGCTCACGCTTACGATCGGCCACCGGGGTGGTCAGGCAGAACGTAGTGCTGAGATGCGCCAAAGCGTCCTCGTAGATCACGGTGACGTTCATGGCAATAGATGCACATAGAGCCCAAGGGTAGATCTGAGCCGCCTTCGTGCGAAAGATCAATTTGCCAGCGCGAGGACCACGCACCTTGAGCTGCACGTGCAAGTGGTTGCCAGGGCAACGAACGCAAACATCATCGAGCAGATCTGTGGAGCACAAGAGCCTAGTCGGCTTTACTGACGGAGCTCCAAAGGCGCATTGATCAAAATCCAGCGCCAAGGCTCGCGTCTCACTGATCAGCTGTTGCATGGCTTGAGTTTGCCACATCAAACTTAATAAAGGGTTCTCGATGGAAAAATTGCCCCCCAAATTGAACACGAGGCGGCAAGCTTCAACAGTACGAAAAAGAAAAATATTACCAAGCAAAACAAGAGCCTGATTGTCTTCAGAGAGCTCTTGCAGACCCATAGGCTCCAGAGCAAACCGCAAAGGAGGAGGCCCACCATCATTCTTCCCAGCAGAGGTAAAAGTGTTGCACGGGGTTCCACAGTGGAGAAAGAAAACAAGCCCCGCCATGATCACCGCCAGGATCTTGTTCCACAAATTCCAATCCACGATGTCCACCGGTGCCGTGACCATGTGCGAGATCACTATATCGACCGGAGGAAGGATGGGCACCCCTTGCAAAAGAACTGCCTGCCTTGCCTGCAAAGAGCGCCAAGAAGAATGGGCCCTCCAGTTGAAGAGCCGCAGGATCCACATCATCCGACCAGCTATTCAGAGCGCTAGGCGTAGAGGTCGCCTTTCTCAGTGCAGTGCCAGAGCGGCAGTCCACGTCATGGTGCCCTGGAGGATCTACAGACCATGAGCCAGGTGGTCGATCCAAGTCCACCTGGCCGGCGTGATCAGCTCAGTGGTTGCCGTGCCAAGGGTGGTCTTTACCACACTCGACACAAGCGTGCTTTTGGCGACATTGATCACCAAAGCGGCAGCCCAAGGAGCAGTTAGTTGTAGAACGGGCAGCGTTTGGGCCCACCATACTTGAAGGATGTGATCTTCTGCCATTCCTTGGCTGGCACCCGCTCATCCCGAACGGCAGATTTCTTGCCGTCACCACGATCGGGTGACCCGTGGGATGCAACCAGTGCTTTGGCTTTCTGGAGCACTTGCTTCTGGCGATCACGCCGCTGCTTGTTCTTCTTTGCCTTGGGCGACACCTTCGCGGCTGATTGCGATCGTGATCTCGAACGCTTCTTTGCTGGAGTGGCAGGAGAACAGGTTCATGTGGTACCCAGAGTTGGGGGATCTGATCAGCTGTCGATCTGACAGGATGCTCACCCCACTCTGAGCGTTCAAGAAGATTTCGTCCAAGAGCCAACCTTGGTATGGTGACTGGATCCTCTTGTCCCCGGAGTCAATGATGAGGACAACTGTTGAACGAATGGGGGCAATTGCCAGTTCTGAGCGTTGGCCCCGAACATTTGACCCCATTTCACTCCGCGACCGCCACGTTTCTTGGCTCTTGCTTTCTGAGCAGCCAGCTTCTCCGCTTGCTTCTGTGCCGACACAAGGACTTGACGAGCGGCTTGGGTTGCTGGAGCTGCAGCTGGAAACTGTTGCGCATGGCCACTTGTGGATGGCTGAGCAAAGCCACCAGTGAAATCAGCTGGAGGAGCTTCATCAGAATCTGTGTCCACCTGAGCTGTCTGACCCGTGGCGGAGCCTTTGGTGCTGAAGCCTGAGTTTGGCTTGAACTTTGAGATTGGCCTGGCCCTTGAGGTTGGCCACTGGTGGAACCACCCTGCTGCCCTTCATGAACGACACTCCAAGAGACAGCCGAGACCGAATCCTCAGGTCTAGCTCTCCTGGATGCCATGGCTTGTTGGCAAGCAAAAGGTGTGCAAGGAGGAAAATTCGACATCCTACCTTGTCCTGAGCAGGATCAACTTCCCAGGCCCTAAACTCTACAAACGGGGGGAACTGTTTCGACCTGGAAGTGATCACTGCTTTGATCTTTGAGGCCAAAATGGCAAAGAGCTTTCCTCCGCGATCACAAATGGAATGACATGTTGAACAACATGTTAAAAAGAAACGAGTGTGAATGAACATCTGCCTAGAGACCTCGACCTATCCCAAACCTACCTCACCGATGATATGTCAACCTATGTATCTTTGTATCTATGTATGTATGTATGTATGTATGTGTGTCTGTATGTATGTATGCATGCATGCATGCATGCATGCATGTATGTATGTATGTATGTGTGTATGTATGTAGAAATGTATGCATGCATGCGTGCCTGCCTGCCTGTCTGTATGTATGTATGTGTATGTATGTATGTATGTATGTATGTATGTATGTAGGTAGGTAGGTAGGTAGGTATGTATGTAGGATGGATGGATGGATGGATGGATGCATGCATGCATGCATGCATCTATGTATCTATCTATGTCTCTATGTCTCTATGTATCTATGTATTTATGAATCTATGTATACATGTATCTTTGTATACATGTATCTTTGTATCTTTGTATCTATCTATGTATGTATGTATGTATGCATGTATCTATCTATCTATCTATCTATCTATGTACCTATCTTTCTATCTATCTATCTATCTACGTACGTATGTACGTACGTATGTAATGTGCGTTTGTTGTTCGTTCATCATATCTGTATATATTTGTCTGATAACATGTTTCTTCGTTCATGCATTTCCTCATTGATTTACGAATATGTATACGTATGTACTTGACTCCTGAAAACATGTGTGATCAGCTTCCTGAACCCCTGGAAAAAATGTCACTTGGGCTTCAGGTATAGAAGTGATCAAGTCGGGTGGAGAATGTGAAGATTTTCTCCAAATGTCGATGTTTGCTTTAGTGGAAAGCAAACTGTTTATGTGCAGATGCTGACCCTATTTAGGGTAAGCAGTATCAATTATTATCATTATTTTTAGTAATTGTTGGTTCATAGGGCTTATTTTCATAGTCCCTATCAACCTATGCCACGAGTCACTCCGATCCCAAACTTGCCAAGCCTCTCTTCCAATGACCACTTCCCTTCAATGCTGGTGTCCTCCTGCAGAAAAGGCGACTGAAGGTGAGCCGTTCGCGCAATTCCAGCACAATCACTACTTTTTGTTCCCAAAATGTTGGAAAACCCTAAAATCCAGTTGTTTATCTTCATTTTCTCCAATAAAATTATCGTTCTGAGGTCTACCCCATTCCTGGACAAACCCACCATCCCTATCCACTTCTCCAAGTGAAAATTGGGGCCGACGGACTCGTAATCTCCAAACACTGCCAAAAATTGAATTCCTTTTCCGGACTCCCGTTTGGTGGAATTCTATTTCGCTGGAAACTCATTGTTCGTAGCGAAGCTTAAACCCGTTTAGGCTCGTTTACAAATAGAGTACCCCATACCGGGACAAACCCAAGGTATATTGATGGGTTAAGTCCAAATTCTATGCTTTAAATCTTTAGTTCATGTTTAAAAAGCTAGGTTCAGCCCCTTTTTCCAGAGGTGAAATCTTCAATTTTCTCAGGAAATTGCGACCCATTTTGCGGTGGACTTCGCACGGGGACGTCGACAACGCCCTCAGGTTTACACCTCCAACGCCTCGTCGTCGTCGTCCGGGGCGACCTCTTTGGCCTCGCGAGGGTAGTGATTTGTTGATAGTGGTTAAGAGAGGCTGATACTAGGCAATAATGATTGATAATAATTTCTAATCCCTGTACCCAACCATGTGGGGTTAGATGAAAATTTGTTGATATAGCCACTATATATATATATATCAAAATTAATAGTAGGTAATAGTTGTTGGTATTCATATGGTTAATTGTTGGTAATGTTTGCTAATAATTGGTAAATAATGTTGATTATGGAAAATGATCATAATGGCTAATAATTGTTGGTAGTGGTTAATCGCGGGTGATAATTCTTGATAGTGGTTAAGAGTGGCCGGCACCAAGAAATAAAAATGAGTGATAATAATTGATGATAATAATTAATAATAAAAAAAATTGCTAATCCCTGTACCCAACCATGTGGGGTTAGTAGACAATTTGCTGATATAGCCACTGTATTTTTCTTTTGATAGTAGGTAATCACTGTTAGTATGGTTTATAGTGGATAACATTCGCAAACAAGTCGTAAATAATGTTGATAATGGAAAATTGGCACAATGGCTAATAACTGTTGATAGTGGTTCAGAATTGGTAATAATTCTTAATAGTGGTTAAGAGTGGCTGGCACTCAGAAAAAATAATGATTGATAACAATTGATAATCATTGCTAATCCCTGTGCCCAACCATTTGGTGTTAGTGGATAATTTGTTGGTATAGCCACTATACACTGTATGTTAACGGTAGGTAATAATGGTTATCATGTTGTAACTTGTGGTCAATCGTGAATCATTTTTGTTAATAGGTGATTATAGTGGGTAATATATAATAGTTGATATTTGTTTTGTTGATTGGGTATAATTTCTCATTTTTTGTCAATAGTTGGTAATTAGCAATTGCGAATAATTGGTTCATAATGGTGATAATGGAAAATGATGATAGTGGCTAATAATTGTTGATAACCGTGGTTTATAGTAGGTAATAATTTGTTGATAGTGGTTCAGGGTGGCTGATACTAGGTAATAATGATTGCTAGTGACCAAGAATTCCTAATAACTGTCCATGTGGATGCGTTTAAACCATGCCACCAAACCATTTGGGGTTAGTTTATATCATCTTGGTTTTGGGGATATGCTCGAGTTCATAGACCCCAGTTGGGGTTTTGTACCTTCACTGTTCTTTACTATGATATATATATATATACATACATACATACATACATTACATTACATTACATTACATTACATTGCATTACATTGCATTGCATTACATTACATTACATTACATTACATACATACATACATACACATTATATACAAGTAAACCTAGGGATAAACAAGGATAAACCAACATCGGAAATTCCATGACTTTTGGGCAAACATAGAGAAAGCATCTGTGATATCTGTACTTTTTTCTGGTGTTTGGATTCCTCGGGACAGAAATACCGCAGTTCCTGATAATTTCTTTCACTGGGCGACTAACCCAGTTGATCAATAGTTAAAAAGTTTGGGGTCACCAAAAAAATTACTTTACTTCGTGTGATCCCCACCATGACATTTATACATTTTCTTACTGGCAAATCTTCTGGCATTCTATCTGACATATCTTCTGACATTCTATTTGCCATTCTATCTGGCATATCTTCTGGCATATGATCTGGCATATCTTCTGGCATATCTTCTGGCATTCTATCTGGCAAATCTTCTGGCATTCTATCTGGCATATCTTCTGGCATTCTATCTGACATATCTTATGGCATTCTATCTGGCATTCTATCTGGCATATCTTCTGGCATATATTCTGACATATCTTCTGGCATTCTATCTGACATATCTTCTGGCATATATTCTGACATATCTTCTGGCATATCTTCTGGCATATCTTCTGGCATATCTTCTGACATATCTTTCTGGCATATCTTCTGGCATATTTTCTGGCATTCTATCTGGCAAATCTTCTGGCATTCTATCTGGCATTCTATCTGGCATATTTTCTGGCATATTATCTGGCATTCTATCTGGCATATCTTCTGGCATATATTCTGACATATCTTCTGGCATTCTATCTGGCATTCTATCTGGCATTCTATTTGGCATTCTATTTGGCATATCTTCTGGCATATCTTCTGACATTCTTTCTGACATTCTTTCTAACTTTCTTCTGCACATTCTTTGTCCCATACTTCCTACATGAGGTCCGGCAGGGAACACTTGGCGTGGATACTCGCGGTTGAGGTCCGGCAGGGAACACTGGGCGTGGATGGTCGTGGTTGAGGTCCGGCAGGGAACACTGAGCGTGGATGGTCGTGGTTGAGGTCCGGCAGGGAACACTGGGCGTGGATGGTCGTGGTTGAGGTCCGGCAGAGAACACTGTGGATCGCGGGTCGCAGTTGAGCAGGAGGACGACGAGGACGACGAGGACGACGAGGACAACGAGAGGACGACAAGGATGACAAGGAGGACGAGGAGGACGAGGAGGAGAGGAGGAGGAGAGGAGGACGAGGCAGGAGGAGGAGGAGGAGGCAACTGACATAAAATCTAACAACCCTCACCTGGCAGGTGGGGAATTGACTGAATTATTTTACGGGCATTTAATGGGATTTAATAGAGGGTTTAACAGTTGGCTAACAATTTGGATGCGTCTGAAGATGAGGTGTTCCGCCCTTCATTCATGCCAATTTACTGGTGGCAATGATGTTAAACCAGTGGTCCCCAAAACACGTTTTTATTTTGGAGGGAGGCCCCCATGGGACAATCACACACGAAAAAAAATGGGTGAACTTGTGACTACCAGAAATTTGTGTTTTTCCATGATTCCAAGCTGCGCCCACTGCACCACCAGCTCAGGACTGCTTCATCTAACCCCGAAGATGTCCCACTTCGCCTTGCTTTTCCCCATGGGTTGCACTGCACGCCACTATAATGCACCAGCAAAGATATGGCTCCGCCACAGCGACACGCCGTCCTGCAATGGTCAACCTCCAACTACGAGCGGCTCTGGAAATCCAAAAAATAATGATAATTAACGAGCCCGCCCCCCCCTCCTGTAGGTCAACAAGGTCAACAAGATTTTCGGAGGCATCTTCTGAACTATCCCGAATCAAAAAACTTCACGTCATTTATGAAAAACAAACGAAGAGAAAGGACAATGGCAAAATAAAGAAATACAGATGAGGCTGAGCTGGGCCTCTTTTGCTTGGAGGGTTCCTGCTTTTCAAGTGGGAGGGGCCAGCACTTATGGGTACCGTGTGTGAGTTTCCAAGACTATCATTGTTTATGCATAAAGCAGTAAGAAAAGATCATTTCGGGAATGATGATGGATGTTCTCCGCTTTTCCCCACATCTTTGTGTGGGGTTCTTGTTTCTGGTTCTGTGTCCCGTCTGCGTCCGCCTCCTCCGCCTCCGCGCTGTCACACCTACCTGCTCAGAGCTGTCGTTTGCGTGCAGGCGTGGCACTTGGTGACATCGCTGCTGCTTTTGCGTGGCAGACGTGGCGCTTATGGCACTGGGCTGGCTCTGGTGGCGAGTTTGGCCGCCGGTGGTCCAGCTTTGACCCAACGTGGGAAGAAGCACTTGCATCGTGTGGTTCATGCCACTGTGCGTGTGTTGGCTGCGCTTTGTTTTCGAACACGTTTGCGTTGCACTTCATGTTTTGCTGCGTGCTCCTGTACCAAGCAGAGCGGCATATTGTCGCCTGTCACCTCGTTGGCCGGTGGTGCGGGATGCCGCAGGGTTGTGTGCTTGGGGCCAACGCTTGGTTCGTAACCAAGTATGACAGCAAGGGCGATGGGCTAATGCGCCTTGCTGGGCACACATAGAGGCACTGGCCGGTCAGTTCGCATCGTTGTGACTGCCGAACGTCCCGCCCTGCTTTTAACCGCATCGCTTGGGAGGCCTTCGACAGTTTTCCACGTGAAGTCTCCGCCGGCAAAGGTTGACACAACGTGTGAAGATCTTCGGCGCCTTGTGGAAGAAATTCGGAAGTGTCAAATGGAGATGATGCAAGCTTCTTGTCATATACACAACTCTGTCATACACACACCCTTCTCACACAGGCAACCTTCTCACAAACAATTCTTTCACAGACAGCTCTTTCACGCACTTTCACGCACAATTCTTTCAAAAATGATCGATCCTCCACCATCTCCTTTCTCCTTTCTGCTTTCTCCGTTCCGTGCCGCTTCAACCACTGTTTCTGACTATTGGAAGAAGTTGACTTGTGGGGCTATCCGGTCCTTTAATTGTACGTTGCTTGTTTGGGTTGAACCAACCATTAGGGATCAAGAAAACTATTTCCCCTGTCAAATACAGTAAAAGTGAAAGGGATGGGTACTCGTACTACCAAAAGTCCGTGGTTGGAGAGGGGCTTTACTCATGAGGGGGTCGCACCGTTATTGAAGGGGACAACACACCCAAAATTGGCTCTAGTATTGCCCAAGATTCTGGGAAAAAATCGGCTTTACCAAAAGGCGGTGGTATTATTAACCCTAACTATTCATTAAAATGATCAATATATCAATTCAATGGAAAGACAATAATGATGATAGTGGGATGACAATGATCATGACCAGAAGGTGAGCTGGAACATTTGAAACCCAGGCCCGCTGCACCCAAGTGTCACTCCTCAAATGTCATGGCTGGAGTTGGGTCCGAACCACGGCAACAGGTGTTTTTTTGGAGATCAAGTCATTAGGGTGTGAATGTCGGCATCAAATCTGTCTCTGTTGATGTTCCGACTTCAGACCAATGAATTGCAACTTAAAGCTTTCTTTGTTGTCTCCCAGACCGTGACGCCTCTTCTATCTTAAAGAATTTGTGCGGTAAATTCAGCCAAAGGCGGGAGTCTGGTGTCATCCTCCATGGAGCCAACTAGGCTGAGGAGCTTGACCTATATTGTCATGATGATCCCCATGACTGGATATCCCACAATACTCCACCGTAAATGTAAATTTCTTCACGTGGTTGCACATGAAGGATGTGGTTGTTTCAGCAAAACTGGGAAGTGTTGAACACGTGTTTTCAGCAGAAACGAAATATCTATGCCAGCAAACGTGAGGCTTTCAGCGACCCGGGGATATGTTCCCTCCCCAACGACTATCGGCCCTGGTGATGGGAACGTTTCTGTTAGGCAATGGACTGTCACATCTCGGTGAACCCCCAGGATTATTGCTTGTGAATCCCCCCATCTCCTTTGTTTGTCTCGTAGAAGAGAATCACCAAAAATTGTAAGAAAAACACTCCCAACCGCAGTGCCCAAAAAACCTCCTAGTGCTTGGTTGAGGGTGGGATTCCCATTTGTTTTGGAAGAGGATATTCTCCAAGCCCTCGTTTCAGGATCAACAGGATGAACTGTGCATTGCTTATGCTTCCTCCAAAACCCTGGCCCCGAATGGCACCAAGATGAAGTCCCAACCGCAGCCAATCTTCTCCTGCACGAAGAGTATGGGCTGCTGACAATGTCACATGTAAGTGCACATGAGTGCTCACATGTTGTCATACCTATACCTATGTAAAGATAGAAGAGTAATTCATCACTATTTGAGCGGGCTTATTTTTTTTCCTTTTTTGGGGGGTTATGCATATTATATGTATGTGTATATATGTATGTATAAATATATATATATATTAGATATGAATTATAGACTACACAAACCATTCAAGAACAACAACAGTGGGAGAATATCACAATCATGTGGATTTCACCAACAACTATTGCATCTAGCCCACTCGATTGGCATTTTTTGCACCTGCAAAACAATTTTCTGAGATCAATTTGTGGTAGCCTAACATGGTTGGATGGAAACTCCACCACGTGCAAATGGATTGACCTATTCACCAGATTACCAGATTACCAAGAGCAATGACTCTTGGACATGGTTGGAGTGTCTCACGACGCCTACGACCTCTCCTCACCCATGCTTACTTGTCTCAACCACAGTGACAGGTCAATGATCAAATGTCAGCTGCTCAACAAATATCAACAAATAAATAAATGGTTTTTCTGGTGTTTTCGGACCATGAAGAGGTTGATGGGGTTGACAACGCCGGTCACAACAAAAGCTTGGATGCCAATCGAACCAATGCATGTGAGAAACCAGTTTGGCATGATTGTTGTTGCCTCCAAAACTGCTTATTGTCTAGCTGTTTATGAAATGCTCATAGGACCAGCCTTTGGAATCCACAACAACGCTGCATGGGCTTGTCCACAAAGCAAAAAATGATGACAAACCAATGGATTTGGGCGATATCCGAACTTTTCGTGTGACGAATCATAGCTCTGCCATGCTCTGCCCAAGCGTTCTCTTGGAGAAGAGGAGGACTCTGATTCATTGGTGAAACTGCCATAGCCAGGGGGTCGTTCAACAAATTCACAATAAATTCACAAGGCCAAAAAGCATGTTGCCATTTCGCCAGCATTTAGACATTCGAATCTTGGCTCTGCACTCAGATTGAAAAGCTGGAGCAAATAGACTGAGTGTCCCATTCTGCTTCAAGGGGGTCTTTGCCGTCCTTTTGCTGCCTCCCATTGTGGGAGCAGGAAGAGCAGGAAGAGAAGGAAGGCATGCAGATGGTTCTTCGATTCACTAAATACAGCCCCAGAGACATGACCAGTAGAAACGGCAGCAGTGGAAGCAAACTGTTTGACGGGGTCACCCAAACAGGAAGGATGCATAGAAGTAATGTCGCAGCGAGAGAAGCCATGACAAGCACCATGGAAGTGGCTGTCATCAAAACAGGACAGCGGTCGTGCTTCTCTGCCAGAGCCCACATGGTTTTACACGCCCAAGTGTAGATCAGCATGCCTGCAAGGATGCAGCCCCAACTGGACACCAGGACTCTCACTGCTACGATCCAAAATTCAACTGTCGTAGTAGATTCATTCTGCGCGTACTATAGGGTAGCTGGGATCCTGGTGATCAAGAAAGGCGTATGCATGCTGAAGACGCTGTATGTGAAAATTTTGACGGGAACGGCATTGCCACCCCAGGTCTGCAAGATCTGACCTGTGAGCTTATTCCTGACCACTGCATTGAATCTCTCAAGCCCCGCCTGTAAGTCGTCGCTGTCCTTTCCATACCAATCCTGGAGACTCTGATAAATCAATTCGCGGTCACATGGGATTTCCTCCCCCTCGGAACTCACATGGCCACATGAGCAGCATGAACACTTGGCTTCATTGACATCAAAGTGTGACAGTTGTGCCGTGAGGCTGTGCAAATTCCGCGTCAAGCGCCTGCCAGCCCAGGACTGCACCGGAAAACCAATGAGGAAGAACAAGCCAATGCTACACCAACACAGCAGGATTAAGATGGGCAGCGCCAAATCTAAGGAGTTCCAAACCACATAGATCACCAAGTTGACTGCCAACCACCATGCGGCATGCAGCAAAAGAAGCAAAGGGAATGTGACTGGCACCGCCTGCACATTTCCCTTTCCTGAATGCATTCTTGTAAATGCAGCAAACTCATAGACACACCTCAGCTAGATCTGAAATCAACTTGGATCTGCAAAATAACTCCTCCAAATTCTTTGAAACACCAAAATGTCCAAAAAATATCAAGTGTTAAGGTTCGATCCTTGGCCAAGTCACCAAACACGGCCGATGTATGATTCTGACCACAGAATAACCAACGTTTCAGAACGTTGCAAGAAGCCCGCCAGCCCGAGAATGCATTGTTCCTTCAATTTCTCATCTTCCTGCGGAATTGTCAGTTTGTCCATAAAGGCAAGTTTCGGTTTCCGAAAAACCTTGGATTTGCTGGATTCAGAGCCGCAAAAACAATACATATTTCGGTAGATAACCCAACCAGTCGATTATATAATCAATTTGAATCAAAAAAAAAATCTTCAGCAAATCCAGGAAACGTCCCGGATGTTTTGCCAAAACAACAGCAATACAATGAACGTGAGGTAGCCGATGCAAATTGCCCAGTCGCTGTTGGGCAACAATTCATAAAAAAATCAGCAACCCACCAGCGACGCTCACAACTAGGGTCACAATGGCGGCAGTTTGCGAGTTGAAGAGCAACAAGAGAGATGCATACTTCAGCCAACCAGAGGTTTGCCAGTCATGGCTAATAAACGCATCATATGTAACACAGGGTTTCAATTGTTTTGCTAAAGTTTTGGCAGAGTCGGATTTCGTCCGAAAAGGTCGTCCACCTCCCGCCAAGAGGCACCGAAATGGAATTCCGCGAACAAGACTCTCGGGCACTTGCCAGGTCAAGCTTCTGGTGGACGGAGTCGCACGAAAGTCGACCTCCAAGTTGTGGCCGTTGTGGCCATGTTCAGGCGTGGGGTCCGTGCAGTCCGTGTGGTTTGTGCGGTCAGCTGCCATGAAGGGACAAGCCGAAAAACCGGGCTAAATCTTACAAAATATGTTGATCCAAAAAAAAACTGCTGAATCTGGCAGTCAAACCCCGGAAGAATGGCTGCAAAAAACATGAGAGGATGCATATGGCTGCATCATGCTGAATCAAACATCTCAGGTTAGGTTACATGTTTTTTCCTCATTGGTTGGTGACATTTTTTGCTCAATTGGGTCCCCAGCTATTGATAAACACCAAAGAGTAGTGCAAGGAACGGTAACCGGTAAACAACCCATTCAGAAAAAAACTGCTGTTTGATCCATTGAACAGTGTCTTAGTCGAAGGAAATTAAAAAATCAAATTTCCGACAATATGGATAGATGGAAAAGCAGAGATGGGACGAGTCAGAGAAGAGAAGAGAAGAAACAAGAAGATCAGAGAAGAAAGAAGATACAGGCGCGCGAAAAGGTAGAAAGTCGCAAAACACTGTGTTTTTCCAATGTTTTGTGGTTCCGTAGGGTCGAAAAGCTTCATTTTGCAGGAAGTCTCGCTGAATTGTTTCGTTTTGACATCTTCAATTTGCATTTTTGTAGGAAGTCTACAGACAGAGACAGACAGAGACAGACAGAGACAGACAGAGACAGACAGAGACAGACAGAGACAGACAGAGGAAGACAGAGACAGACAGAGGAATAGATTGACAGACAGCTAAATAGACAAGATACGCACATAGACCGATGGATGGAAGCGTATCGTGAATTGGGGGGTGAACCATTATTGGGGTGGACAAAAACCACCTGTAATTGACTTTAATATTGCCCCAATTGAGGGAGAGCCGGCGAATTGTTATACTTGCGGGGATCATTGATCCTAACTCGATATTAGCACCCGCTCTCTGGCGAAAAAATGCGAAAAACACAATTGATTGTTGATCATCATTTTCTCCCTGAAAATTACAAATTTGGGGTAGGGCATACCCCATTTTCGGACAAACCCACATGAGCACCTCTTCAAGTTTGTCCAAAATCAAGGCAACCCCTCTGCGGCACTGTCCTTGTGCTGATCATGGCAAAGGCACAAGCCCCTGTCAATTCACCCCAGGAACTATGAATGCTTTTCTCACAGATTGGAAGCATGTTTCTGCCCACTGAAGTTTCTCGTTTGCAACCGGATGTTCTCTCTTTGAACCCAGCGATGTGCAGGATGTTCTTTCCCGTGACTGAGCCACCAAATTGTGTATTCCTTTCTAATTCCCGTCAGGCCTGCCATGCCTGAACTCTGAACACTGCGTCAATAGCGCCCTTTAAATGCCAAACATGCCACATCTCAAGAGACTGTTTGAATGTTCCTAACATTTTTTCGAAAAAAATGGCTGCCTCCGACTTTGATCACGTGTCCCTGCGTGGTTCTGGACTGCATCTATTTGTGGTGCCGAGTGGCAAAAGTGACAACACCATTTGCCGAAATCACCAAGAGATCAGCCTGCAAAAACAAAATTTCAGCGCATGCAAACAAATTCAAACGCTAAAGAAACTCAAGCTTTTCAGAAATCACGAAATCCGTAAGCATTCTAATTTTAAACGTGTTTGTTGGTGCATGTAATAATTGTCTTGTAAATAGTATGGCATATTTATGTCATTTACACACGTTTATTCTCCGATGCATTCATGCTCAATGAACAACTGCAGATGCTGACGCTCACTGTTTTCCTCACCGAAATGGGGGAAGTCCAGGTTTCTTGCATCTCACGCCCTCTTCCACCGTACGGTAGGGTAGGCAAATTGAGTATTGTATTGGTTGGAATTCTGCTCACGGTACAGATCGTGGAGAGGCTCCAGCACCTGATTGATTTGCCTCTGACAGACGGCGTCAAGGTCAATCATTGACTGGCGCGACGCTTCAATGCGCTGCAGCCAGTTGGCATTTATTGAGGGCCAGGTTTCTGCACAGTCTCCTACCTCATCTAATTGAATCAAAGTAGCTCTCACTTGGTGCTGGAAGGTTGCCAAGCCTTGAAGACTCTGCAACAGTGCCACAAAGGGCTGATCTGCTGGATGATGCTGCTGCATGGGTGGCGGGTGGGCCAATCTCTCAAGGCGGGGCAATGTTGAATCCTCCCACCTCACCCTTGAGCAAGTAACTCAAATAAACAAATTTTCAAACTGTCCATTTCAAACTGTCCAAGTTTCAACTGACATCGTCGACTGAATGCAAGCTTTGTTTACAATCACAGGGTTAAACAAAGATAGTTACAGTGAGTCTTCGCCAACTGCCCTCTTCTTTTATGTCAGACTTACACACATTCATTCTCCAATGCACTCATGCTCAATGAACAACTGCAGATGTTGACGCTCGATGTTTTTCCTAACCGAAATGCGGGAAGCCCAGGCTTCTTGCATCTCACGCCCTCTTCCACCTCCCCCTTCTTTAAGAGGGTGTCACCTTCTAGCTCGGGCAGCCCTCAAACTCTTCAGGCAGCAAGTCATGCGCTACCAAATGCGAAGGGAAGTCTGCAACATTCGCCTCACTCGGTACTCTTGAGTACCATGGCAGGAGGCACCCTTCCTCCTCTTGCAAAGCTTCTTTTGTTTCTGCTTCTTGTCTGTGTTTTTTCTGTAGGCATCGTGACAGCAACAGGACTTTGTATACTGGTCCTACCTCAGTTCACTTTTGAAGTCCGCCATCGTGATGATGGATGACGTTTTTGCATTAATTGATCGAATTTGTCAATTTGCAACTGTCTTACAGGCATGATGAACGACCTGGCGAGAGCTATGAGGCGTTGGACGGAAAAAAATTCCTCCTCTTGCAAGGCTATCTCGTGAACGATGCAGCTCAACAATTTGTTGGCTGCGTAACCTTTGAGGATGAGGAATCTGAAACCAGAGAAGGGGGGTCCTCATGGGACCTGATGGTTGTGTGCTGAGTTGGTTCGGGGAAAAGGTCCCCTCCAAGCTCTGTGACTCCGTCATGGCTGAGAATGAGGAGGCGATCGGGGAGTTAGAGGCCTTTGCCGTGCTTGTTGCCTACAAACTTTGGCACAGCTTTTTGAAATCCAGGCAGGTTGTCACCTGATTGGGTGTCTTCTCTCAGGGTGTTGCGAGGTGGATGCAAGGCATGGGCACTGGGCACCCAACTCATTGATCAACTTGCGAGTGGCGAAGAGCTGGCCTTCTGCAAATCCCAACCTACCTCTCAGTGAGGCAGTGGCCTGAGGTGTGAGACTGCCCTTCTCTAAGACTGCGGCAATCTGTTTTGTAACTCCCGCCTTCCTTTTCTCTGTGGTGGCCACTTCTATCTGATGGTTGCCGCTCGGTAAGCCTTGGAGCGCCTCGAATGCCAACAAACCTGCTTCATCATGGCTCCCAAAACAGGATCCAAAAAACCAGTAGAAACATGGCGGCCAGAAAGGGACCTCGACTGTAACGACAGGATTCGAAGGTAAATATGGCATGGCGCCTGCCACACGAATTGAAGAAGGAGCGCTTGGAAAACGAAAATACCAGGACCCAGGTCACATTGCAGCTGCTCAATACGACCCTACAGGCACGTACAGCGCCAGAGACATGCAGGCTCTTAATGAAGTTTTCTCAGAGGTACCTCCTCCAGTAAGCCCCAAGGAAGAGCAACAGACGGAACAGGCAAGAGTAAACAGTGGTCTTGCGGACAAGTACCCGCTTTGCCCCAGGCCGCAAAGCAATGCCAGAGGCAAAGCACAGCTTGACTATGCACGCACATTACTGGCAGTCATGATGGAGGCAGCCATCCAAATGGAACAGTAGTTGAGAATTTAGAGCAGATGCGACGAGATGAAGTTGCTGATGAACAGGAAGCGCTCGAGGCCGACACAGTCCAAACTGCACCGCAAGAACGTCCTAGGGCCAGGAACGTGGGGAAGAGAACCACGCGGAAGATCATTATCAATGACCTCTTCTCGTCCGAACAATTCAGTGTTTCAGACATCTACCTTAGCGAAGACTAGGGTGACAGGGCAATTAGAGCAGGCCAAAAGAAACAGCCCGTAAGCATGAATGCTGTGGTGCTCGTTGTTGCCCTAATATTTCTGCTGTATTGATTTTTCACTTTATTGCTTGGTTGTAGACGCACATACACCGGTTGCCACAATCACTATCTGATTCTAAAGGATACGACTGAGAAAAGAGATATAAGGTAGAAACACCTAATGTTGTTCACGTTGCCTCCACCTACTGCCCGATTAACTGCTGAATTCTATCTCGTTCTCACGCTGACTGGACACATGCTACCACCAACTATCTCTGCAGGTCATATGCTGCTGTCTGGCTCAAACACGACAACGCGCAGCAACCTAGCAGGACGACAACCTCCTGTTGATTTCTGGCTTGATTCGCCTCTACACTTTTTGACATTTGAGGGTAGCACTACGACATGGGCTCACAGGCGATATAGTGCTGAACATTAGTGCCAGTGGTGTTGCGCCTACGGGATGGGAGCTCTGTGGTCAACTTGCGACCCACGTTTTGCTGTAGTACAGACGGAGGGCAAAATCCGTGTACGGTTGATGGAGTTGACACTATCGGGGCCATGGCTGCGAGCTCATGAAGGAGTTGGAGAAGGTGGGCAAACCTGCTAGGCTCCTCGGCAGGAGCTTCGACCTCAAAAGCGCGTACCGGCAGCTAGCACTCAGCGATGACTCCCTCAAGTGGGCCCGCCTTGCGGTATTGCGCAGAAGATCGGGCCACTTGTTTCCAGCAGTACAGTATCTTTTGCCCTTAGCCAAGGCTGGTGGCCTTCTTGAGGTGCGCACGAATGATCCAGTGGATTGCCCACGTGGTGGAGATAGTAACTTCATGCTACTTCGATGACTATGTGTGCTTGACCCCGGCCCGCAGTCCTTCACTCCGAGCACACACAAAGCTTTTTCAGCCTTGCTGGATCTTTTGGGCTGGAGGTATGATAGCAGCGGAGAGAAGCGAGTCCATGAGTTCGGAGGTCTCCGCTGTGGGAGTGGTCTCAAGCTGGAGGCACGCATGGCAGGAGCTACTGTGGAAGAAACCGCCTTTGAGGACGTCAACATGTGGCAGGCACCGGTTTCGCAGAAACCACCCCTTATGGGAACCTAGAATGTGGCAGGGCCAAGTCTGGGAGGCGAGACCTGATGGGGAGTCAACGCGTGGCAAGGCCAAGTTTGGAAAGAGGCATGGAAGCCGCAAGTGGGAAGAAGAGAACTCCTCAACACGAAGGCGTCACCGAGGGAAGGGGAGGAAACGGCAGCAAACCCCCTCCCCCCCCTACAATGTGCCACACACCCCATTGGGCATCCGCAGGGCGGGTTGCTTTCTATTACTTTGTATTTCTCAAACGCCGGAAATGCATCCGCGGCCATTTTTTGGTGGTTTTTGGCATCCGCAGTGGTCAGTGGTCCTTCGCAAGGGTTCTCCCGCATCCGCAGGGGCATCCGCACGCATCCGCGCGTGCGTTGGCAGATGTGTGAATCAAAATGGCTGGTTTTCCGGACCTTGCCTTGCGACGTTGCTGCCTAGGTTGATAGAAATCGCAAGGGCTTGTAACCATTCATCCTGATTTAATTTTTCGTCCTTGCAATATCCTCTCGAAAATTATACGCTTCGAAACATGGTGCGTTTTAGGGCCATCCTTTGTTTGGGGGTACCTATCCAGCGTCAACGTCTGCAATTTTATAGACGACCTTGGTGTCGCTTCTATAGAGATTTCATGGCTCCGCTACCATGTGAAAACACGAGCGCGGCGTGGCAGCTCTTTTTCACAGCTCGGACTTGAGCCAAACCACACAGGTTGGACAGCTCAGTCACTCTTCTTCTTAGAAGAGTCGCGCAGAGTAAAACGCAGTGACACTCAAACGTTCTCAAACTTCTCAAACTACTTCAAAAGAGTTCTCAAGCTTTAAAAACGTTCTTCCAGCTTCTCCAAATAAAACGTCTTCAGCTCAAACTCACAAATACCCTACAAAACTCCTACCCAATACAGTCACAACATCAAGTTCCTAGGACATGGGTCAAACAACATCCAAAAACACCACAAACCACAAAAACAAACGAAAATCCATCTCCAAGCTCTTCCATGCACAAACTGGTTCCATTTGGTTCCAAATTGGTTCCTACCTGGTTCCTATAGGTTCCTATGGGTTCTATAGTTCACAGATCGGTTCCTACAAACTTAAAATGGTTTCCTAACTGTTCACCTGCACATACATTGTTCCAAGATAGGTTTCAAGATGTTCAAGTAGGTTCAAGGTGGTTCAGTACACTGTACATCCTCTCACCAAACTTTCACACAAAAAGGTCTTCGCATGACGCAAGTGGATCAAAGTTGGGGATTGTTTGACCATCAATTTTTCAACGCAACTGGGGAGGACCACTTCTTGGAGTCCAAGGCCAATGTTTTACAGCTCCGAAAATGAGATTCTGCAGTGACCTTTTTTTGCCAAAACTGGCGCAGCTGTGACGAACAGCAGTACTTTTGCAAGTCCAGAAGGCACCACAGTGTCCCACTGCCACACCATCAATCATTGCTAAGGGACCCCAACAATAGTATTATATAGATTCGAGTCCCATGAGCCTCGCTTTGTCCTCGTGCCTCGGGCAGGCCTCGGTAAGCCTTGGAGTGCCTCGAATGCCAACAAACCTGCTTCATCATGGCCCCTAAAACAGGGCCCAAAAAAGTTGTCAAAACATGGCTGCGATAAAGGGACCTTGACAGTAGCAACCGGACTTGGGACGCACAAAGAGAAAAAGGTATGAGTTGACATTCATGTTCAAGCTGCAGGGTCGCAAATCTGCTTGCACAACATGTGCGGGCAGCAGCGAAATTCTCCGATGGCTGACCCATTTTTGGGTCCAAATATGGACCCCAAAATGGGGTCCAGAATTGGATCACATTTTCATTCCTTCTTTTAGGTCTTTGCTTGGGCCCCGTTTGAGGATCCAGATTTGGACCCAAAAGTGGGGTCAGCCATCGGAGAATTTTGCTGCTGCCCGCAGAGGTTTTGCAAGCAGATTTGCGACGCACTAGCATGAGCGTAAGTGTTAATACATGCTTTTTTCTCTCTCTGCGTCCCACTTTGTTTCTTATACAGTCGAGGTCCCTTTCTGGCCGCCATGTTTCTACTGGTTTTTTGGATCCTGTTATGGGAGCCATGATGAAGCAGGTTTGTTGGCATTCGAGGCGCTCCAAGGCTTACTGAGGCCTGTCCGAGGCACGCATGGCAGGAGCTACTGTGGAAGAAACCGCCTTTGAGGACGTCAACATGTGGCAGGCACCAGTTTCGCAGAAACCACCCCTTATGGGAACCTAGAATGTGGCAGGGCCAAGTCTGGGAGGCGAGACCTGATGGGGAGTCAACGCGTGGCAAGGTCAAAAGAAAGAGGCATGGAAGCCACAAGTGGGAAGAAGAGAACTCCGCAACACGAAGGCGTCACCGAGGGAAGGGAAGGAAACGAGTCGCGCTCATGGCTCAGTTGGTATGGCGTCACTCTTGTGACGCTGACAGACTGCCGGTGGTGGTTCGATTCCCCGCTGGTCCGTGAGTAAGACTCAAGACCGTAGACCCGCCGAAAGGCAACGGGCTCGGACCAAAAAAAAAGAGGGAAGGGGAGGAAACGGCAGAAAACCCCCTCCCCCCCCATACAATGCGCCACACACCCCGTAAAACTTTGCACCGCTAAGTTGTGCCTTGAAAACCAAAACAAAACCTATCGCGATCAAAGTTACCCAAAGGCTTTTCCACAAATAAACAAACGTGAGTCAAACTTTCCGTGCTCTCTCGCTCAAATCACTCCAGACAACAAGCAACGCTTCAACACACACTCTGTTTCTCTCGCTCGGGCTTGAGCCAACGAATGTCGTTGGGTGTTCAGTTCAAATACTGTTTAAAGGTGACAAAAACCAAGGAGGGGTTTTTGTCTAAACTGCAAACTGGATTCCAGTCTTGACGAAATTCCGAAAAGCGATCCACTGAGGATCAAAAGCTTTCATTCGGTTCTAAAATTGTTGAAATGTTTCCAAACTGTTCAAATAATGTTCGGTTTCCTACAAAAACATCACAACTCTCAACTACAAAACGAGACGAGTGCAACCGCAGTGTCGGTTGTGCTCGTTGAGTGTCATAAAATGATCTATGCTTCATAGAGCATCGAAAAACATCCAAAAGTATATCTTCCACAGATGATATTCGGTCAAATCAAAACTACAAACTACGATCTGTCCATTCACAATTGTTCCACGTCGAAATAGGCTCGTCCACAGACGATACTTGGTGAAATCAAAACTGTGCAACGTCACTGATCTCTCAGCGCTTATACCAGGTAGGATTTTCACACCCCCTTTCGATGAGAGGTCAGTATGGAACCTTCGTCCAATACGTAGTGCAGTCAATGCAACGCAATGCAATCCAGAAAGTCATGGCGTCCCATCACAATCCAGAAAAATCTAGTCCTCTGACATACCTGCAATAGAAGAAGTTGACGAAGCAGTTCTTCGCTGGCGAGGTACTGAATCTCCGAATAAAACCTGTGTAGAATGTTCCATTGTACAACATGCAGTGCACCTTGCATATTCAGTCACCGGTAGACTCTTGAAAGTACAACAAAATCGGGTCAAATGAAACTTCTGTCCTTGTTCAGAAACAAAAATACATTGCCCAATCTCAAAAGTCGAAGATGAAATACGGCAGATTTCACAAATTGTAAGCCCTCTCTTCACATTGTCCCAATCTGGACAACAACGACAACGGCGATCAAGATGATAACACCTCTCCGCAGTTTCAATGTACAAATGATAGGAAGACGAAGTCTGAGCTCTGTGCATTTGTCTGAAGTCTGACGTTTCACCTGCTGTAGCCTGAATATATTCAGCCTGAATTGTCGCATCCGTCAACTCTGGACTAACTTTCTCAATAACTGTCTTACATTCCAATGCTCCACAAAGCTAGAATGTCACAACTGTCCCTAAAGATCCAATCATCACTCCAGTCAATGCAGAAAATAGCACCACAATAAGAAGCTCATCCATGGCTGGCGAACGCGGCACGGCCGGCCCGGGCTACACGAAAAAGAAAACACACACACACACAACAGAAACAACTGGAGTGTGAGCGTCCTGATGCGAGCACTCTCTCAACGGAGTTGATAGGCTCCTGAAATCTATAATGATGTCATCACCTGATTCCTGATGACAAAACCTGAGAATTCACTTAGTGAAGTCTTCACTGAAAACTGTGCCTGACAATCGAATGTCCCTGAATCCGCTGTGAACCATGCAAACATGCAAATTCCACTGAACGGCTCAGCTGAAAAAGAAACTGTGCTTTCCTGAAGTCAAACTGCTGGCATGAAATGCAAACTGTCAATGACAAACAAAATCACGATGTTTCTTCCTGTTGATCAATCCAACGAAGTGCAATAGCACGACAATAGAATCTGGCAAACTTATATGAGTATCTTTCCGTCATCGAACAGCTGACCTGATTCAATGGAGCGTGGTCCTGAGTGCACTTACACTGAAATCTCCTTCCTAGACCTGTAGCAAGTACTTGATCCGAACATGTAATGCGAAAGACTTTACCAATAGGTTGTCCCTGACTAGTTTCCAAACCCATGGCACATGCAGCACAATCCGCAAACTTTTGCATTGTCGTGGTCACAGGTGCGGCCGGAGCTGGGGTCGCAGGTGCGACTTGGGCAGTCTGCCCCGCCAAACGGGGCTGCCCTGTTCCTATAAGTCGGAACAATCGCAGATTCACCTGCGAATTGAACAGTCCACTCCCTTGGCATGCCACAGAAACCTTTGTCTCGCCTTCCCACCAGTGCTGGCGGTGGTGTCAGTGTCACCGGAGCATTCGACCAGTGGGTTGAATCTTGTCCTTGTGCTTCTCCTGCCACAAGGGAATCTCCTGCTGGAGAAGTACGCGTCCGGAGCTTTTGAGCTCGCTGGCGTCGGCTGGTGCATGTCAGTGCTGACAATCTTCCAGAACCTTGTGCCATAACAAAATGAGCACACCATGTCCCGCACACCAGGGTCACGATGCCACGGCTGTGTTCGGAGTCACAATGTCCACGTCGCCGGTGGCGGTGGCGCCTCAGTCATCTCGGCTCTCACTGGTGCTGAACCTCGGGCTGCAGCATTATCGCGATTTTTTCCGTCCAACGCCTTCATGGCTTCCGTCAGGTCGTTCAACATGTTTTATTGCATGTTGCAAATTAGGATTAATTGATTAATTATGTCATGCGTAGGCCGTCTGCGGCAGAGTGGCCTCAAAAGTGAACTAGTGAAGGAGGGCTGCAGCATTATCGCGAGCCATCTCTTCCACTGCTCTCTTTGGTGAAGGTGTTCGTGGCCGAACTCTTCTAACAGAACCCTTGATTCGGCTCTGTTGCTTTGGCCTTCTTTGACACTCTTCACTGGCGGTGTCTTGATTGGCGGCCTCTTCGGTGGTGTCTTGGACGCATCACATCAGGTCTGTTCGATGATGAATCAACTTCTCGTGGAGTCCTGGCTATTTTTTTCCGTCTAACGCCTTCATGGCTTCCGCCAGGTCGTTACACACATTCAATCGCTGCAAACAGGTGAATTTAGTTCATGCAGGGCTGTTGTCGAAAGCCACAAAAGTGCCGGTCGTGGACCCTTACGCAGTCCAGAAACTGTCCCAGCAAGAGAACCGACAAGAAAGCAAACCAAAAAACAACAAAGCAAAAACAGGAAAACACACAACCAAAAAAAACACCAAACAAAAACGACAGAGAGAAGTGGGATCGCAACCAGCAATGGGAATTACATGCATGATGACATCTTATGTGTCATTTTTTTCCCGTCCAACGTCTTCATGGCTTCCGCCAGGTCGTTCAACATGTTTTATTGCATGTTGCAAATTGCGATTAATTGATTAATTATGTCATGCGTAGGCCCGTCTGCGGTGAGTGGCTCCAAAAGTGAACTGGTGAAGGACCGATACATAGTCCGTCACAAGTCATCACCAAAGCGCAAAACGAAACAAAACAAACCAAAACACCAAAAACCAACAAAACACAGAAACACAAAAACACACAAACCCGATGATATCTTATGTGCCATACCGAGAATGGCTCAAAACAAGAAACAAAAACAGAACAAAAAAACACAACAAAGGACACGTTGGTGGGTGAGAAAGCAACAAAGCTCCATGCGGAAACCCGGGATCCTATATGCCTACGCGGCTGATCGCACACCCTTTCCACCTACGTGTCCCTGCCTTCAGGACTGTACAAAGCCCGCACCGGGCAAGTTGTAGCACAGACTGGCCCAGAGCAGGAAATCCTGTCTCTGCCTGGTTTATACTTCTTTGATGGATGACGGGTACACCCTACGTTGCCAATTCGAGACCACCTGCACACGCGAAAGAGGCGCCAGTTCAAGATATCGCTCTGACTGCACCTGCACCTGGTACAGAACCCAAACGGTCGCCTAAAGAAGAAGTGAGAGACATCCTGGCAACAGCTGCCAAGAATCAGCCCGAAGATGGGCCAAACACAAGGAGAGCAGCAGTCCGCGCATGGTCAACCAATATGAGTCCACCATCCAAGCAGTGCATACAGCAGTCCGCACCCATACACAAAAAAGCAAGAGCACAGTAGGGCCAGCAGTTGACTATCGCCCGCAAGGAGAAGCCCTCCCAGTCATCTCCTCAGATCTGACTTCTGAATTACTGCATTGCTTGTCTACGCTTCCAGACCCATGACCCCTGGGCAAGTCTCACGCAAGCATGTTCCGGACATTGCGGGCGCGCTTCGAGCGGTCCAGACCATCCTCCCCAAACTCGAAGTCAAAATGATTGAATTTTTAGCTGAATGGATGGTCACTCTTTCAATGCCAGCATCGCACGTACTGGAAGTGAGGGCATCTCACCTTTTTTTTATGATGCTCAAGGAATACTGGTTTAGAGAGCTGTATCTGGCTTGAAAGTCACAGCATCTTTCGACCGCTTCGAATCATACACCAGAGTAATCGATGGTCAGGCAAGATGCATCACACTTGCAAATAAGTCGCATAGTGGTCCATAGACATCCACTCCGCAAGACTACGAGCTGCCTGCTGCCCTGGAGCGTGTGCTTCATTGCCGAATATCGTGCCAGCTGGACGCACACAGCAGCCTGGTTGCGGCAGCTCAGCAGTCCTGCTAATTGCCACAGCACCAGAGAAATTTGGAGTACCTGAGTGCGCCACAACCCTTGAGGCTGCAGGGTTATGTGGTCCTCACCGGTGGGGTATCATTCTCCCTAACAGCTCACGGGTCTCAATGCTGACTTACCAAGCTATTGTTGCAGTTCGATATTCTGAGTTAGTCCTCCACGAGCCCAATCACATCTACATTGGACACTTCGTGCCACATGAGTCCACTGTGGCACAAGGAGGCTTCCGGACACTGTGGAAGGCACCTAAAGATCTAAGAGCTGCAGTCGAGGACGTTGTTGCTTTCTGCACTTATCTGAAGAATTATTATCGCAACTTGCAACAGGGAGCGACCTCGCAGCTGCTTGTCCTATGCAATCGTACGGCGGTGCACAACTTGCTGCTCCAACATGGCTTCCAGTCCGCGTGGTATGGTGGGCTGAGAGTTTCCACCACTTCCTCTGCCGCGGGGGCAACAGCACGCATTGCGGTCATTGTTCAAACAGGCGTTGGGTTTCTAAGTGGAGGACGTCGGGATGTAACAGCAGATGAGCGCGAAGACTGCTATTACTAATGTCCAGCCTAACGGAAACCCGTTTTGCATACCCGAAAACCTTGGAGTTCTCCCACAGTTATGGCTACAGGCGAGATTGACGTTGTCATTGACTGCCATCCAAGAAACGTTTTCGCGCATCTTGCTGAGTGTAGCCTGTGAATTGTGTTGCGTGGGCAAAGCGCCACAATGATAGAGGATGTCCTCCTGCAGACTGCAAGGGCTCTCACAATTCGTTTGGCAGAAAAGCTCGCCCAAGCGATGAGCTCGTTGATGAGATTGGCTGAATGCATGGTGACTCCAGAAACTGAATACTTGCTGTATGCCACGTACTGGTTTCGGTCCATCCTGTCTGAGCTCATCGGCTCGGCCCTTGAGAGCTCTGAGGTGAACCGGAGTCGAGCGCCGAGTGGCCCAGTAAAAGTTCTGGTCACTGATCGGCCGCATCGACGCACTACTGGGCTAGTGGACCTTACGAGTGGTGCCTCTGCCCTATTGGCATGGTTCCCGGCTAGCTGGGCTAGCAAAATTGCTCCCAAACTTCTTGAGAATGCCCCTGAGAATGCGCAGAAACCACAAGAAATCAACATCGCATGCCCGAAACGTTCCAGTGACGAGACTCCAGTGGAAGGAGCAAAACAGCTGCTCCAAGCAGTAAAATTTGCTGCCAAAACCATGCCTGGTTTTCGTCTTGGATTGGATGAAGACTTTCAAATGGCTGGATGCTTCCAGGAGCTCATCCATGGATACACATCAGGGCTCGTTGAACCATGCATGATGCGAGGTCTCCAACCACTGGGACCGACTCGCACTACAATGACAGAACGTTGCGGAGGTCTGAAAAAGGACCGTCAGACAGTTCAAAACATGGAGCCGTTTTGCTGGTGCCTGACCAGCATTTGTTCAGTGTGGAAACAGCTGCGCTGGCTAACTGTGCATGCCTGTTCAACGGCTCTGATTGAATTTGTAGAGACGAAAAACCCTGCTGTTGCGCCAGTAGTGACCCCACTGTGACCTCCATAGGCTCCATGGCTGACGGCGCGCATGATTTGGCAGCTGCGACCTCTATGGGCTCTATGGCTGACGGTGCAGCTGTGACCTCCTCCGTGGCTGCGCCTGTGATCTCTACTACTATGACTGACGTGCTGGGCGACCTTAAGCGGAGAAGGCAGGAGTTGAAAGCTTCGCTGAAAGACGTCAGCAAAACGCTGAAAAGCGAAAGCAAAAAGCAGAAGAGACTCATCGCCAAAGCTGGGCGATTGAGCAAAGAGGACTTGTTTTTTTGATGGCACGCCAAACTCAGGCGAGTGTGTAGTCTTTTCAACCTTGGCTACATTGTAGTTTCTTCACTGGGGCGCCAGTTAGTGCGCACCGCTGGGGAACAGCAAAGCTTTGGTTTTCTTCACCTTAGCGCCGGTTAGTGCGCATGACAAAAGGTGTTAATGACTTTCAAGGTTGCATCAATGAACAGCAGCATCTGTGTTTGAAGGCTCGATGTTCAACCTGTTGTATGACATAGTGTTTAGATGAGTAACTGACGTTCTGCAATGCGACGATGTTTAAGCTGCTTTTTTGCGAGGAACATCCCGCCCCATGAAGCGACCAGGATTCACTATCACAACGGAGGCCTGGCTTACTTCCTCCAGAAGCATTTCTAGTTTTGAGTGTTGTAAAGTTTTAGCGGGTCGGTAACGCTTGTCTGCTGTGGACGGACTCACTACTCTGATGTGGTCATTTGCTTGTCCTCGTTTCCCTTTATTTACTTATTTCCTCCTCTTCTCACGTGGAACAAAACAAAACATCATTGGAGATTGTGCAAATGATGATTTTTTATTTCGGGCAGTTTCGACCTTCATCTTTTGAGGGCTGAAGATGCCCTTGTGTGCCGGTGTCAATCAGATGCGCGGGCCAGCAGTGCAACTACTTTGCAGCCACTTGGCAGGGAGATACCATTGAAGAGTGGCCCATTTTCACCGACATGTTGTCTTATTTGCCCGACGTTTGCATCAACGCTGAAATTGTGGTAGTAATGTGTGGGTGACATAACACAAAATGCTTCTTGTGACATGTCCATGTGCATTTTGACTGCGCAGGCTCGCACAAAATGCTTGCCTTGGAATACGGGTCCGGCATTTTCCCTGCAAATTTCCACACGAAATGCCTCTTATCACATGTCCATGTGCATTTCGCCTGCGCGGGCTCGCGCAAAACGCTGGGGGACGGTTGCAGTTGACTTGTCAATAGCGGTTTATAGATAGGTTAAGCGTTGCGCTTGACCATTTGGACTTTGGTTTGGAGACCCGGCAGGCTTTCTGAAACAGAGTGTGCCACCCTGTCTGATTTCCCGCTCTTTGTTGGGACCTAGCACGTGACGCTTAGATCGGCTTGAGCACAGCGATCATCCATGAAGCTGGCGTGAAACTATCGCGTTTCCGTCTTGTATTTTAAATGTCAAATGTTCAGTTGGAGATGTTCCAACCTTGTGAGCTGATTCACAAACATGAATGCACCAACTGTCAGTTTAAACAAACGTGCAACGATCAATGAATGTTGCTTGTCATTTAACATGTGTAATGCAAACGGGGTCACTCATTTCTTTTTCTCAAGAAATGTTTGGATTCAAGGGGGTTTTGTGTCACCGTGCCAGTGTGATCCAGCTTGGAACAATTTAAGATTTTCCCCATGCTTTGACAGGAAAAAGAAAACTGAATGTGCAAGTGTGTTTCAGCTTCAACTTGTCGACGGCAGTTTTTCACATGTCCGCATGTCACATGTTATTTTTGGTTTTATTTTCACATGCGTTTTTTCTGCGCGTAACTTGGAAGGATGACTTCTAGACTTGGCGTCTTAGCCGGTAACTTATATATATATATATATAATATAGGTTTGTCTGAAAATGAGTAATTTACGTCATTTTCAACATGACATGAAATGTCACCACCGGATGAGCGGAATTCGTTTTTTTGGTTCATGGCTTATTCACCACGAGAACAATTTTTTTCAAACCAACCAACTCAAAACAAATCAGTTTGAGTGAGTTCGTTTGTTTTGTTTGTAAGAAGCAGTCACAACATGTGACATTTTTGTTTTGCTTCAAGGGAAGCAACCATGTGATTTCGGTTTTGCTGGTTGTTTACGACGTTTTTGACGGGGAGACGTTGTAGTAAGGTGTAACTCGTTGGTTCGCGGTAAGTAGACTGCACGCACGCGAGCATAAAGATCCTTATTTGGGATTCTACATATTTGCAGCCTGCTACCGCAAAAACGTCAAAAATATCCAGTTTGCAGCTGTCACATTTTCACCTGGGAACCTGCCACCGCAAAAAAAATCTAAAAAGGTTCAGTTTTCAACTGCCGCACTCACCTGGGAGCCTGCCACCGCAAAAACGTCAATAATATCGAGTTTGCAGCTGTCACATTTTCACCTGGGAGCCTGCCACCGGAAAAAAATAACAGGAAAAATCAACTTGCAGCTGTCGCATTCTCACCTGGAAGTAAACCAACAAAAAATTCCCAGTTTCCTGAAATCTGGTAGATGAACTTTTGTCGAGGTGGGATAGAATAAGGTTTTTTTTTTTAAATCATATCAATCTTCCTTTGTGTGAAAAAAAGTTCTAATCTATCCCACCTTCTGTTTTGCAATCTGGATTTGACATTTTTTTGATGGCAGGCCCCCAGATGATACACTTGAAAGCTGCACATTTGTTCATTTTTTGTGGTGGCAGACTCCCAGATGACTGTGGTAGTTGAAAGTTGAAAGCTAACCTTCTTTACTTTTTTTTTGGCGGTGGCAGGCCCCCAGGCGAAAATGTGACAGCTGCAAACTGGATATTCTTGACGTTTAGGCGGTGGCAGGCTCCCAGATGAGAATGGCACACTTGCAAGCTGCACATTTGTTCCCTTTTTCGGGTGGCAGGCGCCCAGATGAGCGTGACAGTTGCAAACTGAAATTTCTTGACCTTTTTTTTTTGCGGTGGCAGGCTCCCAAGTGAAAATGTGACAGCTGCAAGCTGGATATTCTTGATTTTTTTGCGGTGGCAGGCTCACAGCTGAACCTTCTTGACCTTTCTTTTGCGGTGGCAGGCTCCCAAGCGAAAATGTGACAGCTGCAAGCTGGATATGCTTGACGTTTTTGCGGTGGCAGGCTCCCAGATGAGCGTGGCAGTTAAAAACTAAACCTTTTTTACCTTTTTTTGCGGTGGCAAGCTCCCAGGTGAAAATGTGACAGCTGCAAGCTGGATATTCTTGACGTTTTTGCGGTGGCAGGCTCCCAGATAAGCGTGGCGGTTGAAAGCTGAACCTTCTTTGCTCTTTTTTTTGGCGGTGGCAGGCTCCCAGGTGAAAATGTGACAGCTGCAAGCTGCCTATTCTTGACGTTTTTGCGGTGGCAGGCTCCCAGATGAGTGTGGCAGTTGAAAACTAAACCTTCTTTACTTTTTTTTCGGTGGCAAGCTCCCAGGTGAAAATGTGACAGCTGCAAGCTGCCTATTCTTGACGGTTTTGCGGTGGCAGGCCCCTAGATGAGTGTGGCAGTTGAAAACAAAACCTTCTTTACCTTTTTTTTTGCGGTGGCAGGCTCCCAGGTGAAAATGTGACAGCTGCAAGCTGGATATTCTTGACGTTTTTGCGGTGGCAGGCTCCCAGATGAAATGCGACACTTGCAAGCTACACCTTCTGTGGTTTTTTGCGGTGGCAGGTTCCCAGATGAGTGCGTCAGTTGAAAGCTGAACCTTCTTAACCTTTTTTTTTGCGGTGGCAGACTCCCAGGTGAAAATGTGCATTTTTGCGGTGGCAGGCGCCCAGATGAGTGCAGCAGTTGAAAGCTGGACTTTTTTTTTCCCCCCGGCGACAGGTTGTAACATTCGCTTCGGGGTCCTGGTATGAGGTTGTGGTATGAGGCAGGCCCTTGCGTAGCAACGTAGTGCGGATAGAGTTGTTTCTTCTACCAAAACAAGTTCCTGTTGCTGCAGCTGCGATAATGTCTAACCTGATCTGTTCTTGTTGTTTCTGGCAAGCAGAACTGGCGATGAGGGATGAATTTAACGTTGGGCTAAGGTGCTTAAACGTTCATGATACCACAAAAGGTTTTGGTTCATTTTGACAGCAGAACGGTGGTCATGGAAGTCCAAAACATCTAAGGAGTGTGTAACAACTCACCTGCCGAATGGACGCAAGGGTTGCGATGCAGCTTTTGGCGTGAGCCTCAAATTTTTGTGGAAGAAGTGGGCCGGTTTTGGCAAGCAGAACTGGCGATGAGGGATGAATTTAACGTTGGGCTAAGGTGCTTAAACGTTCAAGATACCACAAAAGGTTTTGGTTCATTTTGACAGCAGAACGGTGGTCATGGAAGTCCAAAACACCTAAGGAGTGTGTAACAACTCACCTGCCGAATGGACGCCAGGGTTGCGATGCAGCTTTTGGCGTGAGCTTCAAATTTTTGTGGAAGAAGTGGGCCGTTTTTGGCAAGCAGAACTGGCGATGAGGGTTGAATTTAACGTTGGGCTAAGGTGCTTAAATGTTCCAGATGCCACAACAGGTTTTTCTTCATTTTGACAGCAGAACGGTGGTCATGGAAG